>PQWD01012970.1:0-38782 GCA_019425675.1 Leucinodes orbonalis | reverse complement strand
TAGACAAGTGGCTACGCACCAGTGGTTCACAGCCTTTACGTGGAGCTCGCCAAACAACGTATATAGGTGTATACCGGTGAACATTTGATTGCTAAAAGCACCTTACGTTGATTGCATAATTCTGTTCAGCAGCTTTATTTCTTAAAGAGGAAGTATAGATTTTATGACACATATCTTTAAACTCTTGAATCATACATACAAGATACGGAAATAATACGTAATCACACATTTAAAATATAGTCAATAAACTAAACACAATCAATGAAGCAAATAACAAACATCACCGAAGCAACTAGTAATTAATGGTACTTAGCAGGGAAGACGAATTTTTAGGTGAACTGGTCATAATGTTTATTGAGTTCATATAGTTATATTAACTTAACACTTTCAGGACAAATTTCACGTAATAATTCAAATTAAAGTCCATGCGTGATATGCTCACAAAACAACCGAAATATGTGTGCCGAATACAGTGACAGCACACATACACACAACAAAGAGCCTACAACTGTATTCTCTTTGGTGGTTCGTTTTTGAGGCACGAGTGGCGTATCTACGTTTATATATACAGAATATCATTGCAGTAAACCATGATATGAGGCTCTCGAGGACGCATATAAGCGAATTTTCGAGAAAAAGATACGATAGGCAATTGTGTTGTCAATATTGTTCGAATAACTCTTGACGCGACTCAAAGGGAAACAAAACCCAAGTGTCAGCGTGCTCTCTAATAAAACCGGCTCCCCGGCGGTTTTTGATAAGGGTACGCATATGTCTCTGACAGCTGAAGGTAACTAAACTTATTATGAGATATAAAAGTGCTGAGATTCAGCCAGTCATTCCGGCAAGCCGTTGAACAGTATGTCAATGTCGAGTTCGCTTTCGCAACAACGTTCATGGAACTTTTTTTGTTGTTATCCAAAATATATTAACCGTTATTAAGAAAAAATATTGCTATAAGCAATATAATATTAGATTACCTGTGGTTTTCTTTACAACGACATTATTATGATATTTCACATTAATTGCAGACTCACGAGAATCTAAATTAACTATAGGTACTCGTATTGGAACACTAAATCGCCTCTGTTTCATTTGTTATATGTAACGTGAAAACGAGTTAACTCGTGGATGCTGTACATACAACACCATGAAGCATTAATGGTAATATTTAGAAGAAAAATTTGCCACATAATTATGAAACATTTCAGTACACACATTAAACGTTTTTGAAATGTCTGATTCAGATGCGACGATCCAATTTTATTATAAAATTTATTTAACGTTTAAGGACAAAATGGAACATTATTGCATAGATACGTACGCAGTGCCTGATATCCGGTACAATAGGAATGATTTGCACTTCTATGTTTCAAGATGAGTACTTAGCTAGTAAAATTACCGGGTATGAGATACCTAATATCTGTTGTCTCGGGTGAAACACTGCATCTGGTATAGCCTTACCTCCAGGCTCACCACAAGGTGGGCGTACTGTTATGAAAAAAATATCCGACGATCGACTATTACGACAGTAGCTTGACTTGTGTGATCGCCAACCAGACTCACCACCAAACCATCGAGCCAAACGTTACAATTCAAAAGCATTAAAAGTCAAACGCAAAATCATAATAGCAGGATCTATTATTGCGCTACTTTAGTGCCGTTCAACTCGTTTTTGTGAACTCCAACTATACCAAGGGGCCAATAACGAATGACCTACTTCACCTTTGAACGCTGATACAAAAACCGTCAAAGAAATGTTGGGCATTCATTTAAGAGGTCTCTACACCCGGCTCGTTATAGACGGTCTTTTATCGAAGAGCGATCGTAGGTTCAATGTTAAAGGTATAATAGTTAATAACGGTCATCCTTTAGACATTCGTGAAAAAATATTCGGCGTTACCTTTTCTGTTTTGTTCATGTGTTCTCATTTTCGGTGTATTACTGTTAATATTATAGTGTTTGCAATTAAGATACAACTGGATATATTATTTCAATCCCTTCTGATAATTGACTTAATAACCAAAATGTAGAAGAGCTATGACCACAGTTTTACGAGCTACCTATATGGCATACCTACACTGCAAGACCTAATGCCACTTCTACGATAAATCTCATTGCTTTTTTAAAAGCATTTGTCGTTGAGGAGTTTTGGATAGGCAGTGGTGTGCACTCTATATATGCAATAAAGAAGTGCATACCGTGTGTGTCCAGACAACCCGAAAAACGGCCAACACATTAAATTATTCCACCATACTCGTCCATCTTCCTTTACAGATTTGAAACTATATGCTGTCATCAACAGCACTCAATTTGACAAAGATGTAAATTACTTATTGTTTTTGCGATAAGTTTCCACTCAATTTGCATACCTTACTCGTAATCTTTGTATAGGAGTTCACCGGAGGGGACAAAGCTACGAGGGGTGACAAGCGGGAACGACCGGCTCCGAACTGGATGCAGAATTACTTTTCACCGATATAAGGATAGTAAATAGAAGTCTCTGTTTATTAAGATTAACATAAACATTCGATTGTTAATGGAATACCAGTAACACCCAAGGCCCATGCCCTGGGTGGTCACTGGCCACCTCCAGGTGGCCGCAATTCCTTAACCTTACTCGTTATCTTATTATCAAACTTTATTTTTTCCCTCGGCTTAACTCGTACTAAAATCGGGGAACACCGTCACACTTTTCTGATTTAGAACCCAGAAGAGAATTCGGAACAGAATATTATTTTAATAACCACTCCTGTCGACAATATATTGTCTTTCTGTTTGGGGATAGAATGTCAAGATTTTGGACATATATACAAAATTTCACCCCCTATTTCAAGGGCTTGGGTACGTTTTAAAACAGATGATGCAGGATTTGTTTGTGAGTGACTAATAAGTTCGCCTACCAATTTTTAGCTTTCTTCCTTTATAATTAAAGAAGTTTCTAATATTTATTTTATTTGTAAATTTATGCATGAAGTAAATTTATGTCTTTCTGACACATTGGTAAAGTTTTAAATCATAATCAGCTCACGGCACGCAGATTCCCTCACGATGTTTTCTTCTCACTGAGAGCGTCAAATAAACGTACATATAATTTTCGGGATTTCAACCTGTACCCTCCAGATCGGAAGGCGAAAGTCGACACCAATGAGCCACGGACGCTCTTATTTCCTTAGGATTAAATGAAATTTTAAAAGTGTACAAATATACCCAAACATTTGCGTGTATATTATATTTATTAGATTACAGCCAAAAGCGAATTCGAATTCTCAAAGCAACATTTCGTATTAATACCTTCATGACATAATGTAACTTATTGTATCAGTGACAAAAGCCCTCATACGAAATTCTAAGCACGTCGTAATCCCTCAGACACGGGATCATGTGACAAATAAAAATATACGGGCTTTGCCACAGACTGTAATAAAACGTCTATCTCGAAAAGTGTAGTTAAATTTACATAATAAGACAAAACAGTCCTCTGTCGGCGTTCGCGTCTCTTGGTAATTAAATTAGCGGTACAAACTTGCAATTTGCGGGCTTTAGCAGGGGCGGAATCAGGAAACTACTTCTGGCAGTAATGTCTGCTAATTGACAAGTTAAAGTGCTAAATATTCATAAACATAATTACAATTCATTGAAAATGTAAAATTTTTTTTGGCTGATATTTCTGTGAACTTTTCATTCACAAGACATTTACAATAAACAAGTCTATAACTTCAGCATTGTCATGAATTAACTAAGTTAAATGGCCTTTTTTACGAGAATGATTTATAATGTAACGTAATTATTTGTTTAAAAGACAAGAACGTTCCACATTCAATTCCAAAGAACAATTTATTTCTGATATCAAGTGTAAGCTAACTCAGAAAAGATTCTCCCTACAAAGCTAAAGAAGCGAGTGGACTACACGAGTATTACGTCATTTGCAGAGAGTATGCATTTTCTTTGCATCGATAAACAAGATTGCAAGCAAATTCTGTTTTAGCACTCTCCTAACTTCATAAAATAGATTGGCGAATAACATTTTGATTAAAAGGCAGATTTATGGATATTTTTGGGAAAATCCAATGAACATTTTGCAAACTGGATACAATAGTTGCGCCGTGAACAAATCTGTTTTTACATTGATTTCCATTTACATTGTTTTATATCGTACAATCGAATGTATATTATGTACTTCGAAAGATTTTTAAATTGTTGAATGATTTTGGTTCAACCAGAGAGAATAACGTGCATTATCCAATATTAACGATGTTGTTCATACTAGACCGCTTTATATGGAAGTACGTACAACCGTTTATTTTTATGAATAAAGTCTTTAATAATAAATAAATCATGTTCAAATGAGTATCCGCGTGCACACCGATGTGTGTATCCTTATTTGCTGTTATGCCTGTTTCTCAATGTCCATTATTTCTTGTACTATTTTAAAAAAGTTTTGTACTGCACCAAACAGCTTAATAGCAGACTGGAGGGTGTTAAACACTCTAAGATAGTAACCGGGAACAACGGCGTACCGTACCTTCAGAAGTACGAATAAACTCAAGATAAAACTTTTCGATCTAAACGCGCTAGTTACTACGCAATTGACTCAGTAAATAAGTGACAGACGCCCGTCACCCGGGATCACTACCTTTGTACCTGTCCAGTTTCCGCAACAAGGCAGGGCAAAGCATTCCTATTTAAGAAGAAGATATCGGGTACTGCAGAGTATACATACGTAAACGATTCGGTATTGAGCTTATGCCTCCTGTATGATCATTATACCTGGAACAATAAAAATACATTTTTTTACGTTTGAATATACAGTTCATCGATGTTAAAGCTAAGAATAGAAAAATATCTCTTTTTAAAAATTATGTACCAACAAAATCTAGGTCACAATTGTTGTCTTCAAAAATTTAATAGCGTTAATTGTCCTTTTTCAGTCTCCAATTTGCCATCAATTCATTCACTACTTAAATACACTCAGCGCCATCTAGCCCCGGGTTAAGCGTGAAGCCTGTATTATGGGTACTAAACAACGGATATACATACTTATATACATTTTTTTGTAAATACATACATATTATACATAGAAAACACCCAGACCATTACAAACAGACATGTTCATGCACACAAATGTTTGTACTGCCCGGGGATCGAACCCGGAACCCTTGGTGTTGCAGTCGACCTCTCAACCGCAACACCGAATGGGTCGTCAAAATAACGGATGTTTAAGTTACTCTATGTTAAGGCTTGAATATTTAACGTGAATAGTAATAAAAACTATTGTTTACACAGGCTTATGGGATTAAATATCCAAGCTGTAAATAAAACATAGCCGCGACAGTAGTTAAATGTTCATAATACACAAGCTTATATATCTGAAATTTTGCAAATAGTTATGCGATCCGCTTGAAATGTTTTAATAAATTTTAATATCTATCGTTCATAGGCACTGCCTCTTGTTTTTTTTTCACCCTGTTAGTTCGCTGCTAAACATACGTACTCTCTCGTTTGCCGTCAAATATTCCGGAACTCCACCTTTCAAATCCAATATTAACCTTTCACAAGTCGAATTGGTGACAGTCCTGCACTGCGCTTTTCAAGAAACAGTCACTTCAGAAATGGTCTGCTAACGTCCTGCGACATATGTGACTAATTATCTGCGGCTTAAGTTTGCTACCTATATTGTTAACCTTTCTCTTCCAGAATTCCATTATTTTTATTTATTTTCCTGAGAGAAACCCCGAGCATAACTATCTCGATCAAAATTATTGAACGACTGACAAAAGGTCAGTCTTTCAATACACTACTTCTTAAATACATTTTCAGTTTTGTGTTCGCTTACATACTCGTAATTTTTAATCAACAGTTTGTGTTGGTGGGAAGTACAGCTCAAATAGTTGCTACTCATGAATTCGTTTTTATTTTTCTACGAACAAATTTTAATAGGCAACTCCGCAACACTTCCCTTATCTACAATTCCATTTTACAGACTCGACTGACTGCAGACGGGAGATAATTTTCATCATTACCCATGCGATGTCTGCCTTCAAGCCCGGCTGCCGGCGAAAAGTTACCTTGAGTCGTTAATTAGCTTTTTACTCGGCGACAATAAGAACCGTTTTACGTTGTTAACGAAGCGGATTTTTAGTGCTGGCTAATTACAGGACGCGGCGAAAACAACATTTTAGCGACTAAGTTATAGCCTACTATAGCCACTACGTTTACTAGCGTTTCTGCAAAGGAATGTGATCATCGATTTTGTATATTATTTAAGTAGGACGAAGCATCGAAACGAACTCTTAATGATTTACCAAATACTTTGAAATCACAAGTATTGATTCATCATCATCTTTCCACGAAGACTTGATGAGGCTGAACCTTATAAGGACTACTTGTCAATGTAGAGCCATAAAATTAATAATTGATAATTTAAAGGAACCTGCAAAAGATTTATTTGAATAAAGATATTTTGAGTTCGAGTTTTGAGTTTGGCTATATATATGCATTGGACCAGCGCGGCGGGAAGTAGCCTGAAACCTGTCAAGGATAACAACTGCCTGGGATGATTTCATACAGAAATCGTGTATACCTATAGCTGAAATGATAACGTAACGAAAAAGAAAATGTACAAAACACATGAGTTTCAAGTACATATACAAGTATTACCGATATGTACCCGATCTCACCAATATTTGACAACACCGGATTTTCCCCACGAATATTTCTTAGATAAATAAGTAGGAAACATTGAGCATCCGAGTCGCTTAATACCCTTCCACCTGTTGAGGCAAGGAGGAATTTATTACCGCACTATTCAAACTGGATCTGCTGAGTGAAATAAGTAGCAGCTAGGGGTTCTTTAAATGCATTAAATCTTCCTTTTGAGGTATTCTGCTGAGTGTTGGTGTAATATTTTTGCGGATTCCGAAATTCGTAAGTCTTCTTTGAGTGATCTATCTTAGAAAGTCTTCTAGTATTATGAAGACTTTTTCTTATAAAAACAACAGTTTATAAGGTAGACCGGATTTTATATGTACTTAATTAGAAAATACTTTTATAAAATAAGTGAGTCAGCATTGGTAGTGATATGATGAAAAAAGAGAAAGATGATATTTTGATACGGACAATCCTTTGACAAAACATTCAGCCGAAATCAGAAGCGCACTCTTATTAAGCCTGTCAATAAACTATCAATATATTAGCACTAATGACAGTGTGAAAACAAAGTTAAAACCATCACTAACGTAGAATAGTCCGTATATGCAGCAGTTATGAACGCCAAAGATAGTGTATTCCAGAAACTTGATGTATTGGAAATATTCCGTCTTTAGAGCGACTGATGGAGACCATATTCTTCGTTATTGCCTTACGCATCATAATTCTCCACTCGTGAGGGCTACGCGAATCATTTTTAAAGCCCATATCTCGTCATCAAACGGCTGAAGCCTTGTTGGCTGCTGCCATAAACTTTCCAACAAAAGCGTAACGAGAGGATAAAACGTTGACAAAGGTGTAACTTTGTGATAATCAGTCACCGTTAAGTATTGAAGGATCTTTTTGCAGGTGAGGTATGGTACATTGTATTTTGTTATGCTATTTCATTATTGATTTATTAAGGTGAAAAAAAATCAAATTTCGAATAAAAATTTTGGTTGTCCATTACTCGGTGACTGTAAACGAAATTTTAGGAGAAAATAAATTTTTGCATACTATTAAAATATAATAAATGATATTTATCAACTAAGAACATAGCTTGTTAATAATTCTCTTCCCTTATTTTATCCTGTAGTCAGTATTTTTTTTATTGGAAACGAGCAAACGGCTCATTTTTAGTTAAAAAACATAGTAGGCCAGGTACACCTGTAATAGAAATGCATTTTGCTTTGCCTAGACCGACACCCCTTCGAGGTTTTCTTACCAAAATTCTAGGTTTGATCGTTCTGCAGTCTTAATTTTTATGTGAACCACCATATTTGCTTGTGTTGTTCTAGTTGTTTTCCATTATTTTTTTATAATTTAGTTCGATAGTACAATTTATGTATTAACCCACTTTTGCCCGCAGCTTCGCCCGCGTTAAAGTCGGGATGACATCCACTTTCCTGGTAACGAAAACAGAATAATTTTAACACTGCAACACTGCTTCTTCTTCTTCTTTTTCGCTTCGCATACCAATTTTTTCCTTTTCACCTTAAAAACTGGGAAAAGTCATAAATAAATTACCCTTTTTAGGGTTCCGTAGCCAAATGGCAAAAAACGGAACCCTTATAGATTCGTCATGTCTGTCTGTCTGTATGTGTGTCTGTCCGTCCGTATGTCAGACCATTTTTTCTCTGAAACTATGAGCACCACACTATTCAAACTTTGTAAGTATATGTATCCTGTGAACCGCTATAAAGTTTTGATAAGAAACTCAGAAAAAAAATATATATTGGGGTTCCCCATACATTGAACTGAGACTTTCTGAACTGAACTGAGGTTTCTAATATCATTTTTTTATGAATTGAATAGAGTGTGCGAGAGACACTTCCAAAGATGAAAAAATTGTGTCCCCCCCCCTCTAATTTCTAAACTATGGGGTTACGAAATTTAGTTTGAACGATTTCTGGTGTGTAGTTTTATTTATACGTCATAAACGGTGAACCACTATTTTCTCATATTAAAGTTGTAGTAAGTGCCTAAGTAAACAAAAAATATTTTTTTAACGTTACTTGTTGCTTATTTCATGCTTACAAATTCTAAAAATGTAAATTATATAAGAAAATCTATTAATATCTGCCATATAAGTAAAATTAGTTGCAATGTAAACTTCTCAGCAATTTGTGTCAATAGATGGCGTTAGCAGTAGTTTACATCGCGCAAGCAATGCGTTACCAGAATTCATATAGTGAAATGTAATCCATTTGTAATTCAAACTGGGCTGAGAGCCATCTTCGCTCGCCAATTGTCCGGTGAAACTGTGAAGGCCACCTGCGGCCAACAGCAATAAGTCATTCCGAAAAAAAAAAAAAATGTAATTCAAACATTAGACGGCTACTAATCATATAAGTTTAAAATTTACGTACAGTATATTGAGGTTGAATCCGAAATTTTGTGTATAAATTCGCCTTCTTGTAATAATACAAGCAATATGAAATTATTTCAATGCACGTATGAACGTCGATAAATTTTTTTTAATTTAGGACTCCGCTCCAATCAATTCTCCCCCCCCCCCCCCCCCCCACCCTTTTAGTTATACATATTATATAAACATATTTTTTCGAGTCTGACAAATAGTCCGCATTCCAAATATCAGCGTCGTACTACATAAATTGCGGAATGTTCCATACAAACTTCCAACCCCCATTTTAGGGAAGTGAGGGGTGAAAACAGGACAATAGTAGCCTAAAACCTACTCTATCCTACCTTCTATCAACATACCAAGTTTCAATAAAATCCGTTCAGCCGTTTAGGCGTGAAAGCGTAACAAACAGACAGACAGACAGAGATACTTTCACATTTATAATATTAGTATGGATTTAATATGAGACTAGATCAGATGGCACCGTGTTACATGTTGAAAATATTTTTTCTGATCAAGTGACTGTCAATTTATGTCTCACTGCTGACCATGAAGACCGTCCAAACCTATAAACTTCAAATTCATGTACCAAAATCTTCAAGGAATTTTCTACCATGAAATGTAAGGCAAGGTAGTCTAGTCTCGGTCTAGTCTAAAGAATAAAAAAGGTATTTCAATGGTTCCAGTGGGCATAACCTATACTAAATAGATACATTAAAAAATATATTTGACAGTCGTCAAACATAAGTAGTTCAAAATAATCACGAAGATTTAGACATAAAAAAATTTAGCTTACTCCAGTCTACTTTTTTTAATTCCGAAATTGGTTTTTCCCGTAGAAAATTGGAAGCGCATGAAAAATCCTGACCATGTAATCCAATCTAAACCGAATTGGATTTATGACAGCGCAAGAAAATGCCATATCAATAAAAACGACACTTTTGCGATGACTGTGGAATTTGATCGTCGTCCTAATGGAAAAGTAGCAATGAGATTAAGGTAAATTAGAACCGTTAAAAAAGTCACAATCGTATGAGGTTAATATTGTATAGGGATCTGAGACAGACGACCATTTGGTGTAATGTACACCAAGGGTTCCAGGTTCAATCCCCGGGCTGTACAAACATTTGTGTGCATGAATATGTCTGTTTTTTTCTATGTATAATATGTACGTACTTACAAAAAAAGTATACAAGTGCTTTTGTTTAAGTATCCGTACTACAGGTTTCCCGTAGTTAATTTAGGGCTGGATGGCGCTGTGTCAATGCAGTGTATAAAAAAGGCCAGTACTAGTTAGCCAGACACCGTAGTATACCCGTTGTATCCCCCCGCAACGCCCTAAGCCGAGTTCGAGTCCCGTTTCGGGACACCCTGAGGCTTAGATCGTTGTGTAAATTTATAGGCTGAGAGCCATCTGCGCTCGCTCGTGTTATCTGTAGCGTCTTAATATATTATAATTTCCTCTTTGTTAATACATGGAATAAAGAACTCGATTAATTAGTCCCTATGTGTCTAGATTATATACATTGTATCTTTCTCTCATCACTGGATTTAGTTAGTACATTTATGACGAGACAGTTTTATAAAGAGTTCGTCGTAGCAAGTTTAAAGAAGGGGCTGAATATGAGAAAAATTTTCGCGGGATCTTAAAAAGCAAGAGAAATCCTTTTATCAAACAATAGACAATAATTCGCATAAGCCTGCGTTCGTTTAAAAACTGCCAGCATTTATTTTACAGATATAACTAATCATGAACAGTTGTACATCCAAAAATTCTTTAGAACTATGTGCAATCAAAACAATCTAATATGTATGAGTAGGATCACCACAAATTTTTTAAGGTTATTTATACTAAACCTTTAGTTACGAAATCTGTGCGGATAACATACCATGAATTCACTGCCTTAATACGAGTTGTAATTTCACAATAACAATTGTAAAACATGAAAATATCTATTGCCATTGACAGTTATACGTAACAGTTCTGGCTAGTTTCATTTTGAAGTGTGTACAATTTTGCATACGCTTAAAATAACGTAAATATTTAAATTAAAGGATGAGATGGATGAAATTAAAATTTGATTAACCTATATCTATGTAATTAATTAGGAAATATGTATGGAATAAAGTATTATATAAATTTAATTCCCGTAGTGTTTCTGTCACAAAATTAGTGTATGTCGTGGCAGTCTTTAAAGTATAACAGCGATTTGTATGTTACTAATACCGTATAATTGTGAATGATATCATCGTTTTTATGTTGGTTGTCCTTAATATAGAATAATAAACATGTACTCATCACGAAGCATTTTCACATGATTTGGCTTGAAGTTTAATTACATTAATCAGGATTATGCTAAATGGATACACTCTGATATAATAATATAATATCTCCATATTTCATTAGTACCTATCTAAGTGATGAATACCAAGACGATTTTTTAACATATATTACCATACACTTAACTGATTTAAAGATCTTAGCTAATATCATATATTACCAATACCGTGTCCTTATTAAGATCTTAGTGCATTGTTTTCAATTTATTGCAGATAAATTATATAAGGGTTAAAAAAAAAACAAATATTATTACATTTCCAATAAAATGCATTAAGTTTCACAGATTTCGTTAGCAGTTTGTTAAACGCAAATACAACCGTCGGTTGACAGTCGTAAATCGGGTCGATCCCCAACATTCCGATTACGGTTTCGATTCAGTTCACGTCCGATTACTTTGGGATATCAGCGACCGTAGTACAGACCTGGATTTAAGCAATGCACACAATGAATGAGTGTTCGATAGGTCAGTTGGATGTTAGCTTGTGTATCATCAGCCTATAACAGCCAAGCCCTCCCGCACAGCATATCATCTATGGGGATATTGGCCGTAACCAACCACGTGGGCCTTATGCGAATTGTGGAGATAACAACTTCCATTACTAAAAAGCAGCCGGAACCGACGGCTTAACGTGCCCTCCTTAGCACGGAATCATTCTTTCTTTCGGACAACCAGGTGATTCAGCCTTCAGTGTAACTACCCAACCTAGGAAAAAATGCAGTAACATATCCCCGTGGAATTCCTCGCAAGATTCCAACCCACGACCTCCAGGTCACGCAGCCGAACGCTGTGCCCACTAGACCACAGGGCAGTTTCAGCTTATTAGATGGGAGGAAAATTAACAGGAGGTACATAAAAATCCGAGTTGTAGTCTTAATATTACAACAAATGTATAATTTAATAATTTATTTTTATATATAAGAGGGTACTCTTATCTGTCGCCTTCCTACCGGGAGGGCTGAGGTTTCAAATCCCGACACGTACCAATGTGTTTTCGAATTTTCGAAAAATATATGTACGTTATCGACGCTCTTACGGTGAAGGAAAACATCGTGAGGAAACCTTCATGCACACCTGCGAAGAGATTCGAAGGTTTGTGTGTGAAGTCGTCCAACCCGCACTGGCCCGCGTGGGACGACTAAGAGACCTAATCACCTGTACGGGTAGGCTCGTGCCCTCGGTGGGGACGTTCAATGAGCTGATGATGACTCTTATCAGTGGAGCTACATTATATAATTCGGCTTGAGACTCGATAGGTATAATATTTAACTCTTTAACTCTCGCTGTATGCGTTTGGTTATCACAAGTCCAAACAAAAGCCTAAATACGTGCATAGAGAAGAAATAAATTAATAATCTATTCTCATCACTTCAATATACACTTCAATATTCCTGGGGTTCAAGCCACCAGTAAACAGCGTATCTTGTCTTGCGGATAAGCTGACTTCTTGCACAATCACATAATCTCTTCATAGGCGTGCGCAGCTTTCCTCACGATGTGTCCATTACCTTAAGAGTGTCGGATAAAAGATAAGAAAATTCAAAAGATATTGGTACGTATTGGATTTGAACCTGCACCCTCCAGATCGGAAGGCAACAGTCCACAACAATGAGCCAACACTCGAATTGATGACAGCGATTACGTCACTATAAAGATTAAACTATGTTAATGTGAGTTGTCTAAGCGAGTCCCGTAATTAACAGAGCCCAGGAATGGAAATTACAAAGGTTCTGGTGCGAACAGTGTTGCCCCTTTAGCCCTTTTGTAGCTAGATTTAGCACTTTTTAGTATGGGTGAACTCCTTTAATGATTTATCCCGAAAAGGGCAATCTAGCACTTTTCACAGTTTTGAAAATATTACCAAATCATTAAGTTTTCGACATGTACAAGTACTGTTTTGCTATTTCATCGGTCATGAGGACCATGATGAATTATAGACGCTCTTAAAAAAACGGCTTCATGACATGATTATTTCAGCATTTTCAGAACAGAAAAGCTTTTGATGCTCAATCTAACGCTTTTTAACTTCTCAAATAGCCCTTTTTCTAAAACTAAGGTAGCAACACTGGGTGCGAATTGCTGGCGAGACCGCACACCGCACGTACGGCGATTACGTATTGCAAATGAGACCACGTGTGGGTTGGACTGGAGTATGAGTAATGCTCGGTTTATTTTGCGCTTTGACAATATTAATTTGAGTGCTTAATTTACTCGAATGTAGGTACTTACTATAGCTGGTTTTAGACACAAGCAATATTGATTGTTCAAAAAATCGACGCTTGATTGTAACTTAATATCTCTCAGTCTTGGTTTATTTTATAGGATCATTAAAAATGTTTATAATTGGTTTATTTTTAAGTTTGGATTCGATCCCCATGCAGCATGAGCGTGAATAGTCTGTTTGTATTGCCCTGGGATCAAACCCGGAACTCTTGGTGTTAGGTAATAGCAGACTTGTTAACCATTGCACCACATGGTTCGTGATGGGTGGAATACCAGTTAATATTTATTTATTTAAATCATGAATCTTAAATTAATGATTATCCGCTCAAAAGGAGCACGCACGTTAACAATAGGCTCATGTTTTGTGTGTTGTGAGTTTCCATCCGTGCTACATGCGATCGCTTACAAGTATAACATTTTATTTAATCCTAGTAAAGCAATAATGTTTTAAAGAAGAAAGAACATATTATTTTTTCAGCACTGCTGTGTTCGTTTTATAAACACACTCGCACACTCCCTTTGAAAATATACTTCTTAACGTAATATGAAATTCAGGAACTTTTTATTCCGTTTATGTAGCTAGCACGCTATACAACATGCACGACTTGACTCGAGTTTCATGACGAAAGTAACAAATTAAAGTAATTGCCAACGATGAAAATTCAACGCACGTAACAAATACATGTACAACAAACAACAACAAAATTGAAGACAAAATGTTGTTTTAAAGTTAACGTATTTTAAGCCAATGGGGCAACTGCTCCATAAATCATACAAGACTCGATAGAGACTCGCCGACCTGTAACTTCCTACAAATAATATGATGAGTCAACGAATATTCCGTGACTTCGAAATGTTCGAAGAATTTGTTAGAGGAAAACGTATGTGCACTTCTCTTTATGACTATTAAGCTTATTGATAGGATACTTGGAACAGTTTTTGGGATGTAATTTAGGTGTTAGGAAGTAATTGTTACAGTCAACATTTCAATGGAACAAATTAATATTCAGTAAGTAAACAAAATTTAAATAAGTAGAATTAAATTAAACTAAAATGACATCTTCACTATTATCCACCTACTCAAATAAATGTCATCACTCTCGGAGTCTGCAAGATAAAAAAAACCGCCAGTAAGCACTGGACGCCCGATGGACCGACGACTTGCGAAAGGCCGGTGGAAGCTGGATGAAAAATCGGAGGACCGGGATATCTGGCGCAAAATGGGGGAGACCTATGTCCAGCAGTGGACTGCGATAGGTTGAAGAGAGAAGCACTGAGCAAGTAATTTTAAAAAACGTTTTTGTTGGTGAACCATAGTATGAAACAGTCATCTGTGACATCGACTCTTTCTGCTCCTGCAACAGACAAGTGTAGCCAGCCTTGTATTTTTTTAAAACATGTTTTATTTATTTATTTATAAATACATAATACCATATAAAAAATAGTTACAATTTTTTTTATCAAATCCCGTATAAAGAACCTCTAATTAAGATTAGGTACACGATAAATCTCGTACTCATACTAAAATAGTTTTTTATGTTATCCCTCGTTACTCTAGATAGTGCTCAGAACGTATTAGATATACCTAGTTAATACGTTGGTTTAGATAAAGGCGACATTTGAACAATGTGTTATCTTTACACACGAGCAACTAAGTTTAGAATTCGGCAACAGATTAAATATCTAGTAATATTGGAAACCACGCTAGCTAGACATAATCTCAATGGCTAAACTTTAAGATAACTTCAGTTGTTTCATAACAATAGCAAGATAAAAAGTTTCTTCTGTTATTGAAAACACGTTTACTAAAGGCCAAAGCACTTTTTTACTTTATTTATGAAAAACAATATTTTTAGAGAACTTTTGCTGCGAAAATAAGTGTTTCTTTATGTATTTTATCGTTTAATAAATATGTTGAAGTATATGATGCACAAAGATAAATATAATTTTCAATCCTTTTTTCCGTACAGAGCCTTCGGGTAGTAATAATGATTTTAAATTAGTTTATATTTATGCGACATCATCCATAAACAAATTTTTAAATCAAAGATTTCTAATTATGGAAATCACAAACGAAATATTTGCGGACTCGGAAACGAAATATAAAAAAAATATGTTAACTTGTCAGAGCTTAAACAAAGTTAAAACTGTAAAATCTGTAAATATTTTTAAAAAGAGAATATAACACATTATTGTATACGTATAGACCAAACAAATACGTAAAATTGTAACCGCTAACCAACCGAGTAATTCTATATTATATGTTCGACTTTTACAAACCTCGTAATTTAGGCCAAAATAAAGATACAATAGAATTACAATCAAACAAGATTCAAAAGCGAGGAAGTTAACCACAAAATAGGTTTGTCTGTACCGCTACCGCGCTGCCGCGTGGGAGCCAAAGGAATGCTGAGCCAGCCCGCATTGTTCGCGTTCTCCCTACAGCATCTAATTTGCGTTTACATTTGCTCTGCAACAGACTGAATTTATACGAGAACTCTGTAACGCTTTTGTTACTTCGAAAAAAAAAACGCGCAAGAGAAATGCAACATTTAAGTTTTGATACAGATTCTAAGAATTTTTTTTTAGTTCCGGAAGATTTGGCACCATGATAAGCTTGTAAACCATCATGCTCACAACCGTTTTTTTAAATAAGAGTAATGGATTATGTTATATATAATAAAATATTATAACATCTATCAAGATTATTAAAAAATATATTTATAGATTTGTATATTTTACAACCCTTTCCTTTTACAAGGAAAGTCTTTTTTAAATTCCACTAATGAAAGGCAAATATTAATCTTAAAATTACTATGATACAACTTCAGAACCGGTATCATGTGTTTCTATATTATCTTTTAAAATGTAACATCTCTTTACCTGTGATTCACAATAAATAAATTTTGATTTGATTTAATCATCAAGCAGAAGTATTGAAGTTAGTAAATAACTATACTGATCTACGTCTGATCAGGTACAGTATTAAATCATAAAAAATAAATGGCATTAAAATCCATCAACCTAATCCCCAATGTATAAATAAATTTTCAACCAGATTTTTTAATGACCCTAAATCACCCAGTCTTGTTTTCCCAATTTTTGCTTAATTTCTACGGGCTAAGCGATACTTTACTAAGTCAGTGTTAAAATGTTGACTTAATAAACAACAACACGCTAGGCGTGCACATACATAATGGGTTTAGAGATATTACAGTCGACACCACAAATTGAAAAGATCCCCGTGCCTCGTATCTGCCAAAATATGAAAACGGACGCCGTTAAGAACTGGGTCAACGAATGTAGGTCAATTTATATTATATTGTTCTACATGCTGGATTTGACCTTGCGCCGGTAAGCGCAGTTAAAGACCTAAAAGAAAGAAAAATAGCCTGAAGAAGAGGCAGATGATAGATAATGGCTATTGATTTCAGTTGTAAAAAAGTATTGGTTGAGACACATGCTCAGGTCAGCAGCTCGCAAGTGGACATCCAGTGGCTGATAGGATAGAATCGATAATAAGACATCGGTTATAGAAATTGTGTATTAGAATCAAACTACATTTTTTAAATGAAATAATACACAGAATTGATATCGGCGAAAAGTTCTATTGGAGAAACATTTTTTGGTGAAACGTTAAGGATTTCATCGTAAAACCAACAGTCGACTGAAAGCAATTTTGGTGAAATTATCTATCGATCAATAGTTTTTCTAAGACTGACGGTCGATGAGGTATGTGATTTTGAGAAATTTTCTATCGACGAAGAGTATTTCGGAATACCATTTTACGATTTCTGAAAGATGCCATGCACTATAACAAAGATATATTTTGATACCAATTATTACTACGAATACGAATTGGTTTGGTTGGTGGGTAGTAGTAGGGGTGCTAGGCCGCGCTGTGTGTGATAACACAATGACAGTTTGTTTCGTCCGTTAGCACAGGGGCGAATATGAAGAAAGATTTATACAGCCACGCATACTACTGACTTTTATATTCTCTAGTTATATGTAATTAAGCTATTTAATTATGTTCCAAAAAGTAACAGTGTATTATTTTGTATTCACAACTCGTCAATCAGGCCCTGTCATAAAACCAGCGCTGTCGTGTTTTTGTATACTTCGAAATTAGGATTGCCTGTCCTTTCAAAACACGAGCTTAAACTGAGAATGAATTATTTTTATTGTTAATTATCACACTTATTTATATTTTGCTTATGTGTTGTTTTATTTAACTGTTAAGTTTATTATTATGTTATGTTTGGAAATGTAATTGTTTAATAATATGTGTAAATACTGTCATAATTATATTATTTCTTTTTATGTATGTAACTGTTTTGGATAATAGTCTTAAAAGTAAGAGTTTAAAGCATTTATTCCAAAACAAGATCCCCGTGTTGAACTATTATTTGACGATTAAATCTGCCACAATACATTTGATTGCAACAAACGAAACGTAACCCAACTCAATTAACAATTGCAACAGAAATCAGATTTGGCGTATTCGATTCCACAAAATCGAATGATTAACAGGATCGCGTTAGAGTTTCGTGATAAGCAATTTTGATCATAATTGATATGGTGCGAAATAAGCTTGTTGGAGATAAATGCCGAAAATAGGTCAATGGAACAGTGAGGGTTTAAGGTGTTATTGCTAAAGGATCAACATAAGTTAAATTAAGTTTACGAAGTTACGGTCTATAAACGTCGTACATTAAAGATTAATCTTACTTCATCCATTTCAATACAAATATGGATATGACGTATGTAATGGGGGAGACCTATGTCCAGCAGTGGACTGCGATAGGTTGAATAGGATAGGATGGATATGACGTGCGTGTATCGTTTTGTACAGGACGGTTTGGACGCTCACCTGATGGTAAGTGATACGCCAGACCATGACAGAGCGGCATTAAAGGAGACCATCAACTGACAGACAGTTATTATACTCCATCAATGCCACACTGCGCCCGTCACCCGAGACAACAGATGTTAGGTCTCTTATACCCGGTAATTTCACTAGCTACAGTGCCCTCATCCCGAAACACAAAAGTGCATAACAATCCTGTTTCAGGGATGATATCTGGCACTGCGGTGGTACCCACCTAGACGACTCAGTATCGAGTCTACCACCTAGTAACCTGGTTTTAGATAAAGTGATTTAACCGAAATTTCTATTTGTTAAAAACTCAAAATATGTTCATTAAAAAAAATACAATACTTTTAATCGTCAATTGTTTTTATTTCATTTTTTATGACTCCCCCAAAATATAAACCAAAGTTCCATTAGCATACAGACACAGCATGGCAATGGAGAAATATGACCAAAAACACACTGCCCTAACAGAATTTATAGGTTTTAACGACTATCATCTTACTATTGTAGCCGGGGTTGGCGGCTGCGCGGCCTCACACGGAATTTTCTTACTTTTCAGACAATCATGTGTCTCGGCCTGCAATAACGTGTCCAAACTTAGAAAAATCGCACAAATTGTTCTCTACGCGGCCTTCCCTTAGCATTCGAACCCAAAACCCCCGAATCACTTAACGATTCTTATTCACAAGATAAGCAACTTTGATTCATTATACGTACACATATGTATGTAAGAATCAATTGACATAAGCTTGATTTGATTACAATGAAACCTGATAGCGTCGCACCTCTTAAGTATTGATAAGCCTAAGTACCCCAATCTTTTACATCAATATTTGTTTGATAGTTTGGCAATGACGCATGAAAATAGCCCTTAATCTGTTAATAAAAACCATTTGTATACCATTTCACCTATCAAAGAACTGGTTTAAAATATGTACTATAGAATATAAACGGTGATTCCAGGTCATCCATTTAGGATTACTTTCCATTAGGGTTGGAATTAAAATTCTTGGCAAAAATACAAAACTGAATCATTTCACCGACGTAGATAACCCGCTCGTTTGCTATGCAAACCGAGATAAACAGTTAAAAAATATATTTATAACAACTAACGAGCCATATTGTTGCTCCGGCATGTTTTTTTTTCGAACTGACTACTGCTGTTGGCCGCAGATGGCCTTTACAGCTTTACCGGACAATTGGCGAGCGCAAATGGCTCTAAGTCTGAAATTTACACAACGAGCCTAAGGGCGTTCTGGGACGCCGATGTTTTCAACGATATGCAACTATTCCGAGATACTTCGAAAACAATCCGAGATACTTAAAAAAGGTATAAGAAATTTCTTATTATAAAATCGTAATAGATTACCTCAACAAGCAAGCTGTACTAAAAAAGTTTGCATGGTGTTTTCTACGCATAGTAACTTTAATATAATTATGGGTTTCGAAGATAATTGACTGTGTTATGAGACATTCGGGAACCCTGGATATTAAGACATAAATATGGGTACAAGTCCCAAATTTCCGGTGGATTTTAACTAGTCAATAAGCGATAGTCACAATTATTTACTAAGTAAATACTTCTTTATCTAGCCAATCCCAAGTGTAAACAAACAGGTTGCCTCAAAGCATGCATAACTGTAACTGACGCGTAAAAATGGCTGCCAACATTACAATATAAAAAAATCGACTCTTGATCAAAGAGAACAGGGACCAAAATTGCATAAATGCCAACTTCGCAGTACCCGGAACCGCGCCTAATGTGACGAGGGCCTTTTCTTGTGTCCCTTCTTAGACATTACAAACACGCTATCGTCAGTAGAGGTTTAGAAAAACTAGCTGAATATAAATGAGCACATTGCCATAGGAACATAGTTCATGCATTTGCGTTGAATTTACTGTAAAACTCAAAATTAATAATTGAATATTACGGTCAATAAATGCTTACTTCTAGTCTCTACCTTTCAAAGAGAAAATAGAAATCCCGTTACAGTCCACGGCTGCAAATATAATGTTCCGGCATCTGTTCTATCATGCAAAATTCGCCAGCGACTGTTTACAAGTAGTCGATCTATCCGTTGTATGATTCACCGCTGTATATAGGGCGTACAAGCCTTCCTTACGATGTTTTCTTTCACCGTAAGAGCGTCGGATAAACGTATAATTTCGAAAATTCAAAAAAACCTTGGTACATGCCGCGATTTGAATCTGTACCCTCCAGATCAAAAAACAATATGCCACCAGCATTGTTTCGCACTTTATAAGATAAGATTTAAAGGTACTTTCTTCATATACTAAGTCTTTATTATACGCAATATTTACATATAAAACGACCCTAAATGTAGACGATCCAGTCGATACTCCTAACTCACGGATATTGGGTATTCAAATGACGTAATTAGCGGTAATTGCTTTTATCACGACCACAACCGCAATTGGTCAGTGCTCCGACGACCAAATGTATAAATTCAGCTTGGAATTTTTGAATTTCATAATTGAAAGGGTATGGTCAAGGTTATTTTTCAGTAGGGCTAAATGATTTCGTGTATATGTAACAAGACATAAACTACTAACTTAATCTAACCGAATAATAATAATAAATATTCACTTACATTCACATCTAGCCCCAAACTAAGCATTTAGCTATTACATACATTTAATATGGGTAGGTACTAGTGTCCGACCGAAGCTTCGGCTTCGGCTTCGGCTTCGGCCACCTTCGGCCAAAAGGCGAAACCTTCGGCTTCGGCCCAAAACCCGGCCGAAGCCGAAGGTTTCGCCGAAGATCCGAGCAACCGTCGGGATTGAACGAACTGTTACGAAAGACTGAGAGACAGCATTTAATTGACCAACATTTAATTATTTATTAAGAAATTGGTGTTTGTTCATTTTAATTTATTAGTCTAGTTTCGGCTTTGTCGAGTAAACAAAGACTGATTGATTGGTCTGATTGTGATTTATAAATAACTTAATAAATAAATGATTATTTTTTTACGACTAAATCACAAACTTTTTTTATCATCTTTGAACCCACTTCCATATGAGACAGTCAATATATTGAAGTTTTGAAATAATCTATAACATTAATTGTAGCTTGTAGACAATATTGAACAAAATTACTAAGAGCTTATAAACCTTCGGCTTCGTGCCGAAGATTGTGGCGATTGCCGATTAATCGGCTTCGGCCCAAAATAGACCTTCGGTCGGACACTAGTAGGTACTAAACAACGGATAAATATGCTTACATATTTTTTAAATACATACATATCATACATAGAAAACACCCAGAACAATACAAACCGACATTTTCATGCACAGAAATGTTTGTATCAAATTATTTTTTGTCTTTGGCTATCTCAAACGATATGTATTTTAAACACAACAAAGTGATAAGTGCCATATCGATCAGTCTACATTGTTTAAACAATCTAGACGAAAACAATTAGAAGTTGCCGGGACGCGGCCCCGCAAATGGCTCTTACGAATTGAACAATAGCAAAACAAATTGCGGAAAAGTCTCTAATTACTTTTCCGTAATCAAAAGGCGACAATCCAACCATTAATGTTGGCGATGGTGCAATTGTTATCGAGACAGATTTGCTTTTCTAAAATAAAACAAAGTACCATGAATTCCGATTAATAACTGCCTCCGTGGTTTAGTGGGCACAGCGTTCGGCTGCGTAACCCAAAAGTCGTTGGTTCGAATCCCTGGGGAAAACATTACTTTGTGCGATTCCTCCTAATTTGGTCAGAATATTGTGGGCACAATCACTTGATTGTCCAAAATGAAAGATGATTGACGACCCAATTGGTGTTGCGGTTGACAGGTCGACTGCACCAAGGGTTCCGGGTTCGATCCCCGGGCAGTATAAACATTTGTGTGCATGAACATGTCTGTTTGTAATGGTCTGGGTGTTTCAGATGTATAATATGTATGTATTTACAAAAAAAATGTATGTGAGTATGTTTATCCGTTGCTTAGTACAATTTAGTACCCATAATACAGGCTTCACGCTTAACTTGGGGCTAGATGGCGCTGTGTGAATGTCAGTGGATATTCATTTATTTATTATTATTCCGTGCTTCGGAGGGCACGTTGAGCCATCGGCCCCGGCTGCAATCTAAGGATGGTAGTCGTCCACTAATCCCGTTGGGCCCGCGTGTGGTGAGTTACGGCTCGATCTCTCCATAGCTATGCAGAGCTGGAAGACCATCATGATCTTCATCATCATCTATTGCTGTAGGACAAGTTGAGTTTGAGGTCTTATCATCATCAGCTCATTACGTCCCCACCGAGGGACACGAGTCTTCCCATAGAGGGTGTAATAGGTCATAGTCGTCCACGCGGGTCTAGTGCGTATTGGCCGACTTCACGCACAACCTCTGAATCTCTTCGCAGGCGTGCGCTAGTTTCAGCACGATGTTTTTCTTCATGATGTACATGTAATTTCGAAAAATCAAATAGAAATTGATTTGTGGCAGGATTTGAACTTGTGTCCGCCATATCGAAAGGCAACAGTCTACCACCTACACCAATAAGCTACCGATGGTCAGTGTTTCAGGCCTAACCAATAACAATATTATTAGTAACTGTTATTTTTACGTATCGGGTATTGTTTCGGCTTCTGAATGAATCTTAAAAGTGTTTACGGGTTCATAAAAGATTTTCTTTCATTTACACTCATTGGTTCATAAAATAGGATGAGAAAAACCTCTTTTTTATGAACCAGTCTGGTTTAAAAAGAAAAGTTTTATTTCTTACTTCAGTTAATAAATTTGATCAGTACACAGTCGAAGGTATAGCGTATAATCTTAGTCAGCTATGATTATGTTATGTAATGTATGGTACCAAAGATTACTGTGTGGTGTCTCCTAAGTCATGAGGCAAATAAATCTAATACTTTTATTCTATAACGAGCCTCAACGTTGATCTTCACTGAAATTTAGTTAGAAAGGGATAGCGCTATATACGATAAATAATGGCATCCCTTTTCCAACTCTATTTAAGTAAAGATAAATGATTGAGTCTTGTTCTAGAATACGGGCCTAAGTCTCCAGACAGATTTATTTCCCATATGGCTTTAGATATTTAACCAGTTATATACTTTATGGCTTGCTATAATAATATTAAAAGACACTGGCAGTAAAAAGCTTGATCCCAAAATTGGTCACACTTATATGACCAATTTTGGGATCAAGCTTTTTACAAAGCGTATTCTTGTTGATATATTAAGCCAACAAATTAGCGTACTAGCAAGAGCAGAAGTTTTAATGTAGATATGTACGTTTAATATGTAATTTTATTAGCATAACAAATTTACAGATACATGACAAATTCATCAAACATTAATACATGTACAATCGCTTTACAATCAACTATAATCAATTGTTACATACGCAAGGAATTCAATACGGTAACGCCCACAAGGCCGCAACCACGGTTCGTGGAATGCCAATGTAGCACCCATCTACAGGTACACTTACACATAAATACATTTGTGTTAAAAATCAATTACGAACAATAAACTTAAAACCCTCCTTAATAAAACAGCTACTGAATTAACGTGAAGTTTTTATATTACCTTATTTTTCTATATTGAATTAGTATGTATCTTCAATACTTTTATTTAATCCTTTCCATTTCAGCAAATACTTTATAATTAAAAAAGAAACGTTAAATGAGTATGCAAAATGTTTAATAAAAAGGTTTGTACTCAGAATAATGACAGGATTTTTTTGAATTTCCATAAGAAAACTACTATATAAATAGTACAATTCTTTGTTCATTACAGATATCATAATGAATTAAGATGATGAAAATCATTAAAATGAATATTTAGGTGTAGTGGATTATTTTCAAAACACGTATATAATTTCTCTGCTTAACCTTGATCCTAAATAGAGCGTCAGTGGCTCAATGTTATGGACTAATGCCTTCCGATCTGGAGTGCGAAGAAATTATATATACGTTTATCCGACGCTCTTACGGTGAAGGAAAACATCGTCAGGAAACCTGCGCAAGCCTGCCAAGAGATTCAAAGGTTGACCGTGAAGTCGACCATGCCGCACTGGGCCCGCGTACACGACGAAGGCCAAACCACCGAAGTGACTTTTTTCAAAGCAGCAAAATTCATATTTTTAGTTTAGTAATTGTTTTTTATTATATTTTTGTATATTTTTTGACGTTCATAAGTGCTTTTTGTAAGCCTTATTTGAAATAAATGGATTTGACTTTGACTTTACGCCCTATAAACCCTTTGCGGATAGGCACATGGCCCTTGCTGGGGACGTTAAATAGGCTGATGATGATGACTAAATTCTGATTTATTGAAGTCCTGCTCAAATGTTAAAGATATATACGTATACTTCTTTGAATACTGAGAACCAACAATTAGTAAGCAGCGTATTCACTTCGTTGTTGATGCTGACAAACATACATCTGTGGCAAATTAATACATTTACGTGTAAGGTGCTGAGTATGCAATATGTAAATTCCCCCGCGACCTCAGCTGCCGCGCGGAATGTTAAGCTTGCGCTGCGGGCTGTACACTTGTAATATCTCATATCTATCGTTGTATCATACCATTAAACAAGAAGCGGATCGAGTATTTACTCATATGTTGATACCCGTAATGTGCCTTGAAACATAGTTCGTTCAACAGTTTGTCAAGGTAACATTTTAAGTTTTCATAAAACAAACCAAGGCATGTTGTGACGACTATCACATAAAGTGAGATCAAGATACATTGAAAACGACTATAGAGAACTATTCTATTATATTCTTTATTGCTTTTCCATATGTTTAAAGGTTGGTATATTTGCTGAGGTAAATATGATAAAAATACAACCAGGTGCAAACGAACACACTTAAGCGTAAGGTAAAATATTTGCATTTGATTTCTAATACGCAAGGAGCAATCATAGTTTTAAAGTTACTATGTAACAAAATAATATTGAACGCAACGCGGAATTTATGCCGGCAGAATAGCTACATTTGTCTTCCATAAACATAAAACTTAAATTATAATTTATACTTTTTTTATTTCTTTGAAATACGTCCTATAATAAACTATTACTTAATTTTTACTGTGATCGTTTATATATGTAGATTGCGATGGAAACCACAGGACACGTACATAATCATTTCTATTTCAGCAAAAAAAAATGGAGGTACCTGAGTCCGAAACATATCAAATATACCTTTTCAGGTTAACTGAGTGTAATTTCATCATAAATATGTAAGAATATATATTCCTAGAACTACATTTTCGTCTGAATGCTTAATAATTTGAAAGCAGCTAAATGCATATTTTCAATTGTGTATGCGACGGTACGATGTATGATTCATGCCGTAGCCACAGCAGGAACGAGCGCTACGATGATACGGAGCTTCGA
The DNA here is from genome assembly GCA_019425675.1 of Leucinodes orbonalis. Classification (NCBI taxonomy): domain Eukaryota; kingdom Metazoa; phylum Arthropoda; class Insecta; order Lepidoptera; family Crambidae; genus Leucinodes; species Leucinodes orbonalis. The sequence continues at coordinate 12,897 of PQWD01012970.1, read as the reverse complement.
TGCTACGGCCACTACAATGAAGCTACGAAACAAGAGTTCTTTCTTTTTGAGCTTTCTGCTGTTTTGCTTTTTGCGAGTTTTTCGGGTTGAAATTGCATTGATTTTTTGTTTCCTACCTTTCTAGCTAGTCATGCCCAACCTTAAGGGATGACAATTCAGTTTTCATTCAAATAAGATCATTTTCAATCGTATAACAGAATCGCTAGGGTTGTAACAGGGCAACAAATAATGCATTTTTGTTGCTCAATAATCACAATATATTAAAAGACACATATTGTACACCTAAAATAAATTTTAAAGGGAAGATCATGGCACTTCATAAAGTCAGAGGCTACATAATTGTTTACTTTGAATTGGAATTTCACTATAATATGATAACTTAACTTGTAACTAGTTATAGTACAAAAGTAATAATAATATATTGATTAAGCTGAACTTACCTATGATAGAATATAATAATAGAATACATGTATCAGAATTTTGAAATGTAACACTGTAATATTATAATATGTGTATGCATGTATTGTTGGTGAGTCTAAATAAATAAATAAACGTATTTGTTCTAAATGAGTTCGTTTTGCTAAGTAATTTTTATATATTCATCATTATTTTTTTAAAACAACATCCACTAAAAGAGTATTTTAAGTTTGAAGGCAATGTTTAAAATTTTGACAAAAGAGTTTCGTTTAAGTGAAAACAGAAACGTAATAGAACGTATGGTGATTTACTTGTACTAAGTCACAAACAAAGTAAAGAAAACGATTAAAAACTATTTCATATAATCAAATAAAACAAACATACCAATTGATGTATATTTTAACACCGTCTTTTTTCTCAAAAAGTTTTCATTGAACACGTACATAAATGTCGGTTTATATAAACGGAAAACCCACAGGCTCAAATATCGTTGAATATGTTAACGACCTTTTGTATAAGGGCGGAACATTGTATAGTTCCAGCTCGCCAGTTCGCATAACTTTGCATACTTTGTATGTTTTAGAATATAAAATCGCAGTAAAGGAAAATATATTCAAAATTTTTTTCACTTTGTTCGGAGTGACTTGTTCATTTCGCCGATTTAAGTTTTTTTTTCATAAGTATATAATTAAAATATAAAAAATAAACTGCAATAAAAATTTGGGGAAATAAAGACAAAAATGGCAACATTGTTACAAGGCCCTAGGGAACTATTTCGGGACGGCGTTTATTTAATCTACTGATGCCCTTTTCCAACCCGTGGTCATTACGGAAGTGACCAACAAAAACCAGTTCAGTGCGGTGGCAAACTCATCACGGCAGAGTTTACGACTCATTATATTTAACTTATTGTACACTTGCAAAGATCAAAAACATTGTAATTTGAACAACTTATAAACGTACCTTCATTCTTACTTTGTATTCATTTACTTTGACAATTCGTAACACGAAAAATACATACCTGAAACAAACAAGGAAACTAAGGAGAATTCGTCAATAAATTGTTTGTTTGTCATGTTTGATGGACTCCATTATCCATGAGTGAGCTTTATACTACTAGGCTTTCTAGACCTACCTCACTAATAATCGGGATTTCGATAAATAATTCAGCTCTTCACCCAAAACAATAACAAGGTAAGTAACCTTAGGGAGACCGTATATAGTGTCACATTCATAGGTCAACCTCAATTTAATATTTCTCCCGCTATTACAGTTCTTAGTGTCCGGACACAGGAGTTTAATGTTGAATACTGCACTTCAGAAAAGTAAGTGACTGTACACTGATCCCTTTTCGGGATCAAAAGCGTATTACGTAACAATTAATAACTATAAACGTGAAAGTTCACAAAGATACATTTAATGAGTGGTTATATACTCAGTAGTTGAATACTTCAATTCAATGCAAAAACATTTCAATATAAACACATAAAACATTACAATAATACACATGTTGTTAAAACTATGGCACAAGTATTTTGAAAAACATGAAAGTATTTTGAAGTTCAGGGATAAATTCGGCAAGTTCAGCAATTATTGGCATTATTTATATCAAGATAAACACGCGTCGAAAATGTTGCAGTTGGTAAAACTGATAAGTAAATGGATGAAATGTTGCCAATATGTTATTTAAAATAGATTTTATCGTTAACCTGTATTGACGAAACCATTTTCGATATAAATGACTAGATTTTTAAAATGTTATTAGTGTACAGGACGGTCACCTGATGGTAAGTAATACGCCTGACCATGACAGAGCGGCATTGAAGAAGACCACTAACTGATAGACAGTTTTTATTTTCCGTCAATGCTACATTGCGCCCGACACTAGAGACAACAGATGTTAGGTTTGATAGGTCTTTTTACCCGGTAATTTCATTAGAATAAAAAAAAATCTTTATATTAGAATGCAGTGAATGATATATTAAATTAAAAATAAAATTTAGAAGGTAAACGTGGCTTCATTTTATATTAAGGAACTTATATATCACAAACAGCCTTCAATACTAGAACCAATCCATATGTATAGGTAAATCACTGCATAAATATATTTAAGGTCAATTAATAATATCCATTCATTAGTGCGCTTATAAACGAAAAAGTTAAGTAAATAAAAAGAAACAATAAGGAACAGGTTAGCTTATATCAAAAAAGAGATAATTCAATAATCTGAGTAGCGTTGTCTCTAACGAACTTTAGAGCAAAAAAACTCACAAGAGAAAATTCTACAAGGCTTAAATTAAATAAATGTAAAAGCTCATTCATTAAGGCTCACGGTAGGTATTGCCGTACCCCGAGCAAGACGGTGACATTCACAAGCCGCCTTTACTTTGCACTTAGGGATCTGCCTTGGAATAATTTTCCTTACCACCTTGACCCAATTCCAAAGGGAAACAGGGAAGGGAATGGATTAACCGGCATTGTTTGTTAAGGCAATAGTAATAAATTGTACCTCTCATTTTATTGCTGATAAAGTTAAGTCTTACGTTTTATGGCTTGTAACAAAGTTAATAAGGTTAATAAGTCTTTAACTTGTAGAACATGTAAGTGATGAAATTATTTTGGACTTTTGGACACCTGCTGGTCACCGGTCCATAACTGCTGCAGTATTGAAGGAAGTTGATACAAATACACGTTTTATCTATGTATCTTTTTTTCTATAAGAGTATATTATAATGTGGGATAGATTTCTGAATGAACGATGCACGATGAGCAATGACCGTATGGTTGTTGAACGGATGGTATGAGTGAGTGAGACGAAGGTGTGTGAGGGATACAGTCGACGAATGGCCACGCGAGCGATATGTAGGATGCACTGTAATTTCTTTGAATATATAAAAAATGTAATAAAAGTAGTTTCGATCAATGTAGAGTTTGATGCTTTTCTCGATCTAACATATTTTTTATATTGCAAAGATATGTTCACCTAATAAACGAGCATGATAAATACATAAAGTTCAGCAGAGTAGGATTATTATACTTAAGTAAAACTACACAACCGTCACCTATAAGAATACATCTGATAACACTGCAGTATATACAGTTTCAGCAAGCAAATTAAATGCTTGCTACGAGTTGCTTTAATAAGGAGTTAAATTAAGTTGGTAATGTAGTAAAGCTTGAATACGAAAGCTTTAGCCTTTATTAAGAACTTCTCATCTTTATCAATGATTTCTAGAAAATTATGTCGATTTATATTTTCGTACATTATGTAACTCAAATGATTTCTCAAAAGACCTTACATTGTGTACGAAGCCCTCCATCACGATTTGTAGACTAATTCTAAACCGGCGGCTTGATCTCTGTGGCACAGAATCAAAGTGACCTGTGTTCAGAAGTGGACTGTGATATGTTGAACCAAAAATAAATCTCATTTCATCTTATTTAAAATATATTACTTTACTGTAACTAAAACAATAATGTCTTACCTATCCAACAACGAATTTTTTAATCAGATACAAATAGTAGGTGAACATTCAACATTGCAACTTTCGGTTGTTTTCAAGTGACACTTAATTTTGACACCCCAGATGGGTTTTTCACAGACTATGTCAAAGCAACCACAGCTGTACAGCCAAGTACGATTTATTAATAAATTATTAATTGTGTTTAGCTTTGTGTACTGTATGCAACAAAAAATATATTATATATACATTTATATATGCCATTTTTATTATATACAATATTATGCCTAGATTTTTATTTATTTTTAAGTATAATAATATTCATAAATTATAGTTATTGTATGTATGTATTATACTTTATATGTATTTTATGTTGTGAAATAGGTTTCATTAATTGCATAAGCCTGATTCCAGTTTTGGCTCGTCGTCACCAAGGTCCTACCAGAAAATCAGCGCTGCCGTGTGTTGAATCCCAACAATGCAAGGCAGCCAATGCTGAGGCAGAGACCTTTTTGACAGGAAGGATACTGCATACTATTTTATTATATTAATTTGATAGATATTGTACATATTAACTTTCTTTTTTATTATTAACTTTCTTTTTATTATTAATTTCTTTTGTTATTTATTATTATTTTTTTTTCTCTTCACCTCATTGTAAATATTTATTCATTGTTTAACTTTTCTACTCACTTTCATATTTTGTCTTCTTTTTTTTGTTGTTTTTCTTTAAAATGTGTATGTACAATGTTATGTAGTGTCTTCGTCTTGTCAAATAAAGCTTTTTTCTTTCTTTCAAAATAAATTATACAAAAGGATCCACGCAACCTTGCCATCCCTCGGGGTCTTATCAAAAGCGAATTGCTTTAAGCAAATTGTTCACTTGACAAATGAACGTAAGATGAACGAGTAGAAACGTACATAACGGAACGAGTGTGAAAACGTTGATCATTAATTAAATAGCTTGGCAAACCGGGGCAAGCTGTATATATGAATTAGCAAACGGGCTCAAATAAGCAAATATTGTGACGTTCCTTGGCGTTGATCATTAATCAACCATAGTTATTATTGCTTATTGGGTATTTGCCTTTTAGCGTTAACAATGATTTTCCAAGTCAATAAGGTATATTTTTTGTCATGTTACAAATTGCACATAGAGCTTAAAAGACAATTTAAAAATGCCACCGGTATTTTTAATTTTTAGTTGAATCGTCTGATTCCTGACCTATCTATAAAATATAAATCTAAGTAACTAGGATGAGAGCTTGGAGTGCGACAAAGTGGAGCATGAAAAGGTTTTCTTATAAGTAATGAGAAAGAAATAAGGTTGACGATTTACTTATAAACATCAACCTTATTTTTTTCTCAGAAGACAACTTTTTTAAGGGGACCCAACACCAATCGAATACAGAACGCAGTTAGGTAATTATTAAAAACTATCCAAATACTTAGCATACAACTCTATCATGAAAATTAAGTCATCGTGATGGTATGAACCGATAATGGACACTGACTTAATAGGCGCTTATTATCGATATTTTACGAGGCGCTGTTATTTAAACGGCTCAGTGAAACCAATAAGGGGTAAACAGTTAAATTTACATTATCGCCTCGCGAGCATTTTGTCCCGAAACAACTATAGTATTCCGGATGCAGATTCGCTAAATCCGGTTTCGCATTAGCATTAAAATGGTGAATTCATTTATTTATAATTAGACGCCCAACAAGATTACATTTTCACATAATAAATTTTCCTTAAATACTTATTCATTACTAGCTGTGCCCCGCAGTTAACGTCATTGTAACTGTATTTATCCAAAATAAAAGATTTTTTCTTATAGTAGCTTCAAATACTTCTACTACACCAACTATCTGCCAATAGAAGTCCCGTCAAAATCGGTTCAGCCATTTTCCGATTTATTATTATTTATTTATATGTATAAATGAAAAGTAATGTCTCATAAAGGTGTCATCACCTTATCGTATTCCGTACTTTATGACCTTATCGATATGCAGTATTGTCAACAGTAACTGTAGGAGCAAATAAGAAAAAAAATATAATGGTCCGAGAAATAATTTCCCAGAATCGACCGACTACGGTAGGTCATAGAACAAATAAAACCGTAGAATTGGCGCATTGATGCATTTTCGACGAATATATTTCTCACGTGCAATATTTCTCACCCCTGGACAAACAGATTTCTAAATTGCATAAAATCCAAAAGATTTTTGTTCAAAATTTCGTTTTTAGTCATAAAACCACAATACCAACGCAAAGGATCTATCAAACCACTATAATATCCGCTATATTTGGGTTCCCTAGCCAAATGGCAAAAAACGGAACCTTTATAGATCGTCATATCTGTCTGTCCGTTCCTAAGTCGCGTTCTCCGAAACTATTAGCACTGCAGTGTTCAAACATTGTAAGTTTTTATTGTATTCTGTGAACCGCTATTTGGTTGTGTTTTGACAAGTATCTTTCAAAAATAATGTGTTCGTCATAAACGGTGAACCACTACTTTCTCATAATAAAGCTAAAGTAGGTGCCTACTTAACTTGATGCTGCGAAACCCTTTAGAAGACTCGACTCTAACTTAGCCAATGTTTTATTAAGAGTCCGTATATCAAAACAATATAAAATCGTACAAACAAACCCAATATTTCATGGCTTTGATAAAATAAATTTCCATACACAAGCAATGCAATGGCTATCCTTTGAATTTAAATGACCATGAAATCGGGACACTACTGTCTGGGATTGCACGCAAGAAACCAATAAAGTACGACATATGGAGTGGAGCCAAGGATTCTTGCGCCCGAGATATCTATATCATGTTTGTACCCAAGTGAATGTATAAGTAATATCCTGCTTTATCAAAAATATTCTGCGTTTTACATATTTACATTATCAAGCTAACGCCTGTAGGAAACTAATTAAATATACGACAATTTCTTCATCAGCATGCTTATCGAGAAAAAAATACATAATTCATACACACCAGGAATGGATGTTATTCTAAGTTTAATGTTTACCTTATACGACAGAAAACTGAGAAATCAATTCCTGTTGCTTTATACGAGTATATTTTGAGCAAATGACTTTGACGACTCATTTGGTGTTGCGGTTGAGACGTCGGCTGCTGAATCAAGGGTTCCGGGTTCGATCCCCGGGCAGTTCATTCAGCAGACATTAGTGTGCATGAACATGTCTGTTTGTAATGGCTTGGGTGTTTTTTATGTATAATATGTAATAAGTTTTACAAAGAAATGTTTATTCGTTGTTTAGTACCCATAATAAAGGCTTCACGCTTAACTTGGGGCTAGATGGCGCTGTGGAATGTTAGTAGATATTTATTTATTGAAAGCTAAGTATTTACTTTATTTTTAAAGGAAAGCCGTTCTTTATTTTCACAAAATAAAAATATAGAAGCTTACAAAAATTATAAGAAAGTATTGCCTCATTCAACCGGCCAGGTGATCTAACCAGTATAATTGAAAACATTAAAAACAATGCATTAGGGACGCATATTTGAATAACCATTCCATCAGAAGCAGCTTTTTATAAACTCAACCAATATTCGATTTACTTTTCCGCAGCACAATGAACGATCACTTAATTTTTTCACACAATACCTGTTTCACGAAGCATCGCAGTGTTTTCATTTGGGCTTTGATTTGGCAAAATTTGTTTGCGTTCCATCAGAATTTACCTTTGTATTTTCTAATTGTGTTTCCAATTGTTGTTTACGTTCCACGGCACGATGCTTTTGTTTAAATGTTCTATTAACCGCAGCAGCTTGAGTAATCTTAGTGCCAATTAAATTAATAATTTTCTCCCCCTTTCATGATAGAAACGGTGTGGATGTTTTGATTACGCTAATTAGGGAAACTTAGTAACAAAGCGGAGACTCGGCTGGAATGTGTTAAATGTCGTGGTGTCACCTATGTGAGTGTGAAGGCTCGTGTGGCGGTATGCAGTAACGCCTTGAATACAAAATAGCTTATGTTTTGAAAGCAATTGTTATAATCCTTAGCGTGTGTTGCTTTAACTTTTGGTTGCACACGTACAGTTATATAGGTTTGGGAAAGTTTGCGTGAAACTAATATGTAAAACATCTATGATTTTCATACACAGGATAAACATAATAGGGAAAGGAGCTGATGTTTCACTTAATGTACCAAATATTTGTTCATACCGATAAACGGCGAACAGTGGTTTGAATTTCAATTATTTCGGTGAAGAGTTTTTATGCAAACGGTTCAGGGGCTAACCGCCATCTCTTAAAGCAGTATTACGAGTACAATAATATTACTTCACATTTTCTGGTACAAAAATGCTGTTGTATCATTATAGTAATACTGTTTTAAATGCTGGCGGTAACCCTCCTTGAGCTCCACTTAGAGTGGGACAGTGCTTATCCTCGAAATGGATGCTAGACATATTATAATCAAATACTACTCTCGCCATATTAAAAGGTCGTAAAGCTCAAAGCGGCCATTAAAATAAGGAATACCAGTCTGTACAGTTAGAAAGGTCGCAGTGGAATTAGGTCACCAGGTAATTGTTGTTTTACAGCTCTGCAATTTAACATGATATATATGTAGCTATAAAAAGTTTGCGAAGATTCTTCTAGGAAGCCAGTTGTCTTTTAATTTGGCCCTTTCAATTCAAATGTATGTAGATAATTATAAAGGCAACACTAAGGCAACCAATAAACGAAAGTGCTTTAATGATACATTTATGTATTTTTCAATTACAAACAAATATAACACCCACTCAACACTCCCAAATGCTACAAACAATGTGATTCTATCTTTACAAGTATATCGAGGACACGGTCCTTAATGTTGTAGATGACTTCGATAACTCTGAAACCGACATAAAGACTAACCTTACAGTTACTATCGTAAGAGCAAGTTCCTTGCAACGGCTTATTGGCACTTCGAGGCCCCTTGGGAGCTTTTAGTGTTGTGACTCTAGGCTCGCCCAGGGGGCTCTCTCGGCTGAGGTCACGATCGTACTAAACAAGGGTTATGTGGAAATCTAGGAGTTTCTTGTATGGCTTTTATACTGAATTTTGAATGTTTACGTAACACCTTTGTTTTGTTATATTATTTTTACCAAGCAATTGTATATAATTTAAGGTTGTTTTCGGTGTAATGAAAAATCTAATAAGAGCAATGATATTCTGTAAATATAAAGGTAGATACGATACCCGTGCCTTAAAATCTCAACAAATCTCAACTTCAATCTCAACTTCGGCCAATATATCGAGTCCAAAGCAAAGACTGCAGCAAAAAAGCTTGGGATCCTTTCCAAGGTCAGGCGGTATTTCACCCCAGGACAGCTTCTAGCATTATATCAAGCCCAAGTCCGGTCTTGTATGGAATACTGCTGCCACCTATGGATGGATCAGCCAAATCCAACTGGCTGCTTTGGACTCGATTGAGCGGCGTGCTGAGCGGCTCATTGGCGACCCCACTCTGACTGACGCTAAGCTGCAAAGCCTCGAGCATCGTCGTAGAGTTGCACGGCTGTCGGTTTTTTACAGGCTACATTTCGGTGAGTGTGCGATGGAATTACACGCGTTAATTCCACCAGCCCCTTTTCACCATCGGGATACAAGACGGAGGCGAGCGTTCCATCCTTACGTGGTAGACATTCCACACATCCGCACAGCCCGCTTTGGTGCCTCGTTCCTAATGCGCTCCGCAAAGGAATGGAATTCTTTGCCTCCTTATGTGTTCCCCGATCATTACAACCTGGCCGTCTTCAAGGCAAGAGTGAATAGGCTGTTTCTAGGCAGGCATGATCCATCTTCGGCAGCATCATCACTTACCATCAGGTGAGATGGCGGTCAAATGTCTGCCTATAAAGGATAAAAAAAAAAACGAACTTCCAAAGATGATACAGTTGTAGGTTCTTTGTTAAGGTAAATGTACGCGCATTCGAAATATGTGTATGTGTGCTGTCGTTGCATTTGAAACACTTTTTTCAGTTATTTTGTGAACATATCACGAATCATACTTTTTTAACATTGAAAAGAGTAGATCTTTTTCACTTGTAATTTTAGCCTTGTTAACTGTAGACACCGCGGTGCTTTATATCTACACAAAGAAATTAGTTATTTTATGAGGCAGAGGCAGAAACTTCACTCTTCGGCCCAAAGCACAGATTCTATCAGTCATACGGTTATGACGTGTCAAGGTGAGTTACTGAAGAAAACGTAAAACATTAAATTTCCATCATTGTTTTCCAATTAAAAAGTAATAAATTAGATTTCGGTTTAGATTCATCTGCACTATTAGATAGTTAATATAATTACTATAATATGAAATTATATTAAGTTTATACAATTGACTAAATACTGAGTGTCAATATTTCTATCACTAACTTCCGTTTGACAAACATCTGCTTTGCTGAATTGCGTTGTTCAGATAATAAATAATAAAGATTTTTATAGATACTATAATCTAATCAAATTGAAAGTGTAAGTTGACATGCCTTCGCGCTTTACAATTTATTGACACCACTTCAGCGGCCAAGAGCGAACAAAAAAGAGCATTGTAGCAATTAAGTGTACAGTTAGCTCGCCTGCCTTCTCTCAAGATGTACATAACGAAGCACACGTTGGTATTTATTTATATTAAGATAAATTTAGTATATCTTAATATATATAACTTAAAGGTGACTGATAGTGATCTATCAACACACAACCCAAACCAATAGACGGATCAGGCTGAAATTTGGCATGCAGGTAGACGGTATCACGTAGGCATCCGCTAAGAGAGGATTTCGATTAAATCTACCTCCAAGGGGATAAAATAGGAGACGAAAGTTTAAATTAAACTTTGTCAATTTTTAACCGATCGGGCTTATATTGCATGCATTAAGCTACTATGACGAAGGCATCCTCTAAGAATGGATTTTGATAAAATCTACTCCTAAGGGGATAAAATAGGGGTTGAAAAATAATACTTATGAACACGAGCGAAGCCGTGGGCAAAAGTTAGTATTACAATAAAGTGATACCTTAGAATTATTATCTTACTGTGGCTTAAGGATGCTCTATCTAGAGACACATATGTTCGATCTTTAATGCATGAACCGTGCTATTACTCATTCAGCTCGGTCCCGTCTTTGCTACTTATTTAAAGGTTAGTGGATATTTTGGTTTAGTTTAGTAAGCAATGTTTTGTTTCTTACTTGTATCGCTCGGAACGACCATTGATTGATAAAATACCCGTATGTTGACCAGCCATGTAAATTTGTGTTGTTTTATCGACAACAGTATGACGGTAAAGCTAAATTTACAGTTTCAAGGTACAATTAGCTAAGAAACTAAAACTATGGTATTTAAATATTACAAAAACTCTTAAAGTCGAACTATGTAAATGCTATGTTTTAAAATAGCATAAATAAATAATAAATATCCATTGACATTCACAAAGCGCCACCTAGCCCCAAGTTAAGCGATACATACTTATATACATTTCTTTTGTAAATACATACCTATTTTACATAGAAAACACCCAGACCAATACTAACAGACATGTTCATGCACACAAATGTTTCTACTGCCCGGGGATCAAACCCGGAACCCTTGGTGTTGCAGTCGACGTCTCATCCGCAACACCAAATGGGTCGTCGAGCTATTATTTAGAAGATGCCCTTACAATAATCATTACGGACATATTTTGTACAATCCACATGTAATGCGGGTGGCACTTAAACTAGGCCTAACTTATAGCCGGTAAAACCTCAGAGGGACGGTTACCTTCATGACACTTACGGCAGCCATTATCGCTGACGATTGACGTCACACCTTCATCACTGTCCGCGGGGAAATCATTCAGTGAAGCGGGTATCATGTAACAGGTTATGTGATGGCGATAGTTTTGGTTATTGTTCGCGAGTGTGTTTCCGGGGACTTGAAACTAAGGTACATTGACGACTCATTGGGTGTAATGGTTGAGATTTAGGCTAAAACACCAAGGGTTTCGAGTTCGATCCCCGGGCCGTACAAACATTTGTGTGCATGAATAGCCTGTTAGTATTAGTCTGGGTGTTTTCTATGTATTACAAAAAAATATATATTGAAGTATGTTTATCCATGTTTGGTACCCATAATACAGGCTTCACGCTTAACTTGGGGCTAGCTGGCGCTGTGCGAATGTTAGTGGATATTTTTTATAGATTTGATGAACTATAAATGTATTTTTCGTCGAGATTTTATGCCCGTCAATCAATCGAGCACGTAAATAGTTATACTCAGCAGTTTTACTACAGTGCTGACTGTACCACTTACGCACCCTCGAGAATAGTTGCGCACACCATAACGGTCGGCTGTCCACACCGGTGACTGATGCGGCACCCTTTTCCACCAGAGGGACCGCTCTGTCATCGATGCTGAGGTGTGATGTATCATATCTATTGGCTGTGTTTTGAAATACTTCGGTTAATGTTATATGAATGTCTTATTTTATCCCATAATAACTACGAAACCCGCATCATAAGCGTAACGTTCGACCTTCTACATATATTATGGGCCAACCACTGTACGTCTCTGATGGAGGCCTTATCAATCAAAAATCACATAAAATATGGATATGTTAAAATATTTATCATAACAAAAAATTTTGGCGATGTAAAATCTCCAAAGATTTTTGTGATATTATATTTTATTTATCTCTTTATTATAATAATGAAAGATTATATGCCATACAAAAATCTCACGTGCCTAAGGTTTAACATTTTCACCGTTCACGGTGATTCCGAAGCACCAAAGTGCAGTTCTATTCTTGTATTTTACACGGTATCCAGGAATTTCACAGGCTGGCACCTTGTAAATGTTGCTATAATGGCGAGATAAATAGGTAAAGTATACACCTAGACCATAGACTTATATATTTTTTTAATGTATTTTTATTTCTTCCACTTTCAACATGCATGCGACCTTACATGTATCTACCATCTTCAATAGTATCAGATATACAAGACGTCAGTGTCGTTCGAACT
>PQWD01012969.1:0-46602 GCA_019425675.1 Leucinodes orbonalis | reverse complement strand
ATCATTCTGCACCTTCTATTGAAACTATCTTCGATCTGTGGAAAATACATTGGTTCTTGTCATTTCTTTTGCAATTCATTAGGCCGGAAGGAGTCCTACGCTACACTTTCCAAGACGCGGTCTCCACTCCAGAACGCGTCTGCTTCAACGGCCATCGGTTCTGCGACATACGTGGCCAGCCCACTGCCACCAAGACCTGGCGCAAAATGGTGGAGACTGCTGTAGTTTGAAGAGAGAGACGACAAATTAATAACAGTGAAATTGTTCTAAAATGTACCTAAGTATTCCTTCCTCGTAAGATTTTAACGCTAAAAACTCAAGACAAAATTTTCTCAACCACTTAGCAACAAGTTTTGGAGGCAGTTCATAATGTTTAAGTGCTACTCTATTCAGGACTCGTTTAAACAACCTGCGCCATTTTACGAGCTCTTAATTTTGATACGCTTTCATGTTGAGGATTATTTATTTAACTTGTTCAAGAGAAAAAAATAACATAACAACATATAATTTTTCGTAACATAATGATATAACCGTTTCCCTAATTAAAATATAGGTAATAGAAAATAACACGAAAGTATAAAATTTAATTAAATTAAATTGAAATTTAAGTACTTCCGAAAATTTCCTAGTTGGTAGACTCAGTACTGAGAATGCATAGTCAGGCGTATCACTTACCAACAGGTGAGCGTCTTAAAAGTCCTGTACACCTGGCTACATAAAAAAAAATACAAATATTTTAAAAAAAGCACTTCTGTTTCACGAAATGATATCTGGCTCTGCGGTGGTACCTAGCTAGACGATTCAGTATAGTCTGCCAACTAGTAAAAGAATATGAGGAAAATATTGTACTCTGCCACAGAAATAAATATATACTACTTAATGAATAAACATTTCTTTCTTCATTGTACCGCTTAAGCTGATTTAATATCAGACGTAAAAAATAATATAATTTCTCATACCTCTCCAATTTATTGAAAAGGCATATTTCTGTGTTATTAATCTTTATTCATAGATGAAATTAGATTTCTGGAGATACATATAACGATTTAGGAAAAAATAAACGAGTAAATTCTGTTTAGTTTGAGGTGACTTTATTAGTGCTGAGTAAAACTATTGCTATTATTTTGTTTCAATATTAACTGAGTGATCTCGTAATCTGAGTGCTAGTAAACATGACTGCGCAATCTGGGGATCGTAAGTTCGAATTCTATGGAGAAACCGCATAGTAAATGACACTGTGCGATTTTTCCAAGTAGGTTTGGAACATTTCCTCATGAAAAAAGCAATGAATCCCAAGCAAAAGCATCTTAATAGTTCTGATTTGAAATAATGACCGCATGGCGCATTTTTTATACTTAAGTGTGTTTATAGTTTATGATAAAAATTGTTATAAAATTGAGTGCATTTGCATAACGGATATGATTTAAAATAGTCAGTTTTTACAATTTGTGCTAGGTAAGTTACTGGAATGAGCGTCGGTGGCTTAATGGTGTAGACTGTCGCCATCCTACCGGGAGGGCTGAGGTTCAAATCGCGACACGTACCAATATGTTTTCGAATTTTCGAAAATATATTTGCGTTATTCGACGCTATTACGGTGAAGGAAAACATCGTGAGGAAACCTTCATACACGTCTGCGAAAAGATTCAAAGGTTGTGTGTGAAGTCATCTAATCCGCACTGGGCCCGCGTGGACGACTAAGGCCTAATCACCCTATACGGGTAGGCTCGTGCCCCTCGGTGGGGACGTTTAATGAGGTGACGATGATGGTGATGAAGTTTCTGGAATTACATGTTTTATGTATTGGGCCATGCAAACTAGAAAGCGCCTAGTATAACTCACACTTTGCTACCATTTCATAGTAATCTTGATCAGAAATATTATGAGGACTATAATTTGAGGTAATTTCAGCAAGCTTTCAAAGAAATAAACACCATTTCTCTTTCAAAATTACTATGAAAGCTTCAGTTTTTATATACGAATTTTTTTAATTGCATTTATATAATGAAGTCATTATATCGCTGTTTTGTTCAAGCGCTTTCTTTGAAACTACAAAACCTAATCTAGCTAATTAAGATTCATCTTGGAATCTTAAAAGCCAAACCAAAAGATATTAGATGCCGCTAATTAAAATAATAGTGTTGTCTTTGCTCAAGTCTTGAATAATGAAATATTTTTCTTAATCATGTTACGACAAAAGCTTCAGGTAAAATAAAATTTTAATGAATGTTCAAGAGCTGATGATGATGATGATGATTATTACCCGCACCATAGTTTTGCTGTAAGCCTATACCTACAGCATATAACGAACGTATTTTTGTTTGAAATCTATTTCTGTGATTATTAATTTATATTTATTTTGTTAAATAAATTAATATTTATTTTGTTTAAATAACTTATTGTATAGCGTCGGTGGCTCAATGGTGTGGACTGTTGCCCTCCTACCGGGAGGGCTGAGGTTCAAATCCTGCAATGTAACAATGTATAATTTAACTCATTATATCTGTACAAGACTCCTTGAATCTTCAAATTAAACGACAAAGTTAAAAAATACGTTGAACATATTACACTACATATGTTGACTGATTCGATATTAATTTATTTTTCTGAAGAGAAAATTAAAAGTAATATTTCCTATTGTGCGCGTAATAATCCACGTAATAATTACTTTCTGTTATGTATGAGAAATAAAAAAAAATCTATAACGATTATTTAAAAGGGAAATTAAATCATTTAAACGTTTGTGAAAAAATCGTGTCAAAATATTGCAAAAGCCATTTCATAATCATTTTTCCCGTAAAGCATGTTTTACCTTGGCGTGGTTTCTCACGCAATATTAACATCAATTTCTTAGAAGTATTTATACTCGTATAGGTGGATTACATTTGACAAGATCCCTTTAACAACGCTTAGCAGTTGTTATTAAATATTTTATAAGATAATACATGGAGTATTATCGTCTTGTGATAATTTAGATTGATAAACAGAGATGACAGCTTGATCCCATATGTATTCAAGTATATGGAAAAGAAGATTTGGACTGTAGGTAGCAGATGTGAGTAAATATTTTATACGTTAAAACTTCATCGTCTTGGGACAATGATAATCTGTATATATAAAAGTAGATATGCCATCCGTGCCTCAAAAACGAACCACCGAAGAGAGTACTTGTACTCTTTTGTTTAGGTAAATGTACGCTCATTCGAAATATATGTATGTGTGCTCTCACTGCATTCGGAACTCTTCTTTTAAGATTGTTTTGTGAGCATATCACGAATCTATACTTTTTTACATCATTGTCTTGGGATCATTTACATTGGTAAACAGAGATGACAGCTTGATCCGATATTTATTCAAGTATAGAGAGAACAAGATTTTGGCTTGCTAGTTATGATGATACTCGATAATTGGCTCAGAAGCAAGGAAAATACAATTTGATCTAACCTAACTTGGTTTAAAAATATTATATTCCTATAGTTATTAGATTTACTTGCGTTTTATGGAGTCAATCTTTTTTGTCAGTTTTTTATTCGCTTTTTTCTTCCTTGGTTGTTATTATATCGCAAAACAAGAAAGCATTTTTTAAAAAGAAAGTATTTGAAAAAGCGGAGTCTCCAATTATGTAAAAAGGTTTAGATTCGTGATATGTTCACAAAATAACTGAAAAAAGTGTTCCGAACGCAGCGACAATACACATACACATATTTCGAATGAGCGTAAATTTACCTAAACAAAGAGCCTACAACTGTATTCTCTTTGGCGGTTCGTTTTTGAGGCACGGGTGGCGTATCTACCTTTATATATACAGAATATCATTGGGAGACTCCTGGTACAGGCATTGATATGGTCAAAAGGAGAATTCAACAACGTTATGTATATTTTATCCCTAAAAAGGCAATTTAATGAATTATGAATTTTTGAATTCTGTTTTTTGGTAACGAATTGAACGCCCGGACAGACAATAGAAAATCAATTGTATCTAAAGCCTTAAGGCTTCATTGGCGGTCAAAGGCTTAATTTGATCCGACTTTCTACCAAAAAAATATTCAAAATTGATAACGTGCTCAACACAGACGTTAATTCATGTTAACAGAGTAATTTGTGTTTCACGTTAAACTGTTATGAGTGCCATCTGGCGGTCGTTATACGAGTATTACACATCCCCGGAACAAATATAGGTCACTCGTAATTTCTGTAGTATTTTATTATTTAACCAGCTAAGACATAAATATATAAATATCTACTGACATTCACACAGCGCCATCTAGCCCCAAGTTAAGCGTGAAGCCTGTATTATGGGTACTAAACAACGGATAAATATACTTATATTTATTTTTGTAAATACATACATATTATACATAGAAAATACCCAGACCATTACAAATAGACATGTTCATGCACACAAATGTTTGTACTACCCGGGGATCGAATCCGGAACCCTTGGTGTGGTAATCGACGTCTCAACCGCTACACCAAATGGGTAAAATGATACCGTTAATTTGCATAGAAAATAAATTTTGACATAAAAGGAAGGTATTGGAGGATGTAATATCGATTCTTACACTGTTGTTACTGTCTAGAACTTACCATCAGTTGAACCGTGTGCTCATTTTCCTATGACAAAAAAAGCGGAGGATTTGGGTGAATCTCTCCCTAAAACCTAACCTTAAGTTCTTTAGGCTGTAATTTCTGCCAGGTGGTAACAAATACTCCCGTTGATTCCCGTTCCCGTTCCGTATCCCAAATGTATATAACTTTGTTTATCCGTTGTTTAATACCACAGATTTCCCCACACAAGAAATGGGGCAAGCCGCGTTTAAAGTGCGACAAATGTAAGCTCAACGAGCATACACTGGCTGCCAGTTTACGCTCTGTGAGACGAGTCAAGACGCACGAATATTAGAAGGAATTACCGTTTTTTTCCAAAATGCCATCCTGTGCAATTGTAACATGCCATCATCGCAATAAATCAGTAAATTTACCAAGAAATATAATAACTTTTCACAGGTAAGAACCGAAAAGAAATTGCGACACTGGGACTGCCTATAAACTTGGCGGCTTGTCCAGTCTAATGTATATTCTGATGTCTGTGTTCAATACCCATAATACAAATTGCATTCTTAACTTGGGGCTGCTGTGTGAATGTCAGTGAATCCTATTCCTATCCTATTCAACCTATCGCAGTCCACTGCTGGACATAGGTCTCCCCCATTTCGCGCCAGATATCCCGGTCCTCCGCTTTCCTCATCCAGCCTCCACCAGCGACCTTTCGCAAGTCGTCGATCCATCGGGCCGGAGGGCGTCAGTGAATATTTATTAGTATTTATTGCAAACGGAGGCTGAACCCTGCTTGTCGTAAGAATTGTACCCGTGCGAAGCCGGGGCGGGTCGCTAGTGAGTCATAAAACGAGAACCGTTCAGAAAAACATATAATATATACATATAGCATAAATTTCAGTGCTTTAACATCATCATATTGGAAAAATTTAATCTCGCAATCAAGGCAGAGTTACCAGATACGCTGACAAAGAAGGTTTTTGTATTTTAAGCAAAAACAAAAAGCTATTGTTACGTTTTGTATCAATGAAGGGTCCACAGAGATCTCATTTCCAATAAAATCAAAGACCCGGATATAATTAAATATATCAATAATACCTTTTCACTTTTGTTTGACTCCCATTAATTCAATATCTCGACAGAGTTTTGCAACATCTGTCTTAAATGGACAAAACGTAATAATACGTACAAGAAAATAAATAAATAAATATCCAAAAATATTCACTGCCATTCACACAGCGCCATCTAGCCCCAAGTTAAGCGTGAGGCCTGTATTATGGGTACTAAACAACGGATAAACATACATATATATATTTTTTTGTAAATACATATTATACATAGAAAACACCCAGACCATTACAAACAGACATGTTCATGCACACAAATGTTTGTACTGCCCGGGGATCGAACCCGGAACCCTTGGGTCTGGTCCCGCGTGAACGACTAAGGCCTAATCACCCTATACGAGTAGGCGCGTGCCCCTCGGTGGGGACGTGTAATGAGCTGATGATGAATCTCGAAGGCAGATAACGTACAACAATATATATATCCCTTCCACACTATTACTTAAATATGAGTAAATACCTTTTAGAATAAATTAAAGTGATGTTATAACTGAAAGTCTTATTTCAATATTGAAATACCTTCCTGAGTTTATTTCAGCAAGGATTTTCGTGAGCTATTTTATAAGTCCTAAGTCAACATAGACTTCACATAATATGCTTTATATACGGGTCTATTTGTATATGTTAAATTGTACACTCAAAAACGATATACTTACGTTTTAATACGCCTACATTTTTGGAATATAAATACAGTTCTTTAATAAAATACGACAAAGGCTTGCTAAATAACCCTTTCTTTAGTTTAAATAAAAGATGTGGGAAACCCTCATGAATAATATTTCCTGAGATCGAAAAAGTATTTCCGTTTGCTACTCAATTCGGAAATATTCACGATAAAAATTATAATGATGTGTTAAATTGTTACAGTGTATTATATTTTAAATCTTTGCATTATACATACACACGTATGTACACAGTTCTTCTTTGCTAATACGTGGGATAATAGTTGTGAGTGTATTAACCGCTTAAAAGTGATAGCTCAGTGAGTCGTAATTCATGAATGAAATTGTTTTCACCCGACAGGAGTAACGCAGGAGGGTTATGTATTCCAAGCGTATGTATATATGTAGATTTCTATAGACAATCCATCTGTAGACAAAACGTATATAGAGAACGTGATAATCACAAGCTTTTCAGTCCGCAAAATACTTTTAATATAGATTAAAATACCGGCCCATCGTTTAATGTAAATACAATAAGGTAATCTGTGTCTTAAATCTTTGATTGAGGGTTCAATTCTGTGCAATGACAAAATACTTCCAGTTCTCTCCAACTGAGAGCTAAAGCTTGACAAAGGTTCAAAGGGTTAATAGCCTTGTATTTTGTTTAAACGATTTTTAATTTGACGCAGATTTGGGTGTTATCCACAGACATCAGAATATACATTAGACTGGACAAGTCGCCAAGTTTATAGGCAGTCCCAGTGTCGCAATTTCTTTTCGGTTCTTAAAGTTATTATATTTCTTGGAAAATTTACTGATTCATTGCGATGATGGCATGTTACAATTGCACAGGATGGCATTTTGGAAATAAACGGTAATTTCTTCTAATATTCGTGCGTCTTGACTCGTCTCACAGAGCGTAAACTGGTAGCCAGTGTATGCTCGTTGAGCTTACAGTTGTCGCACTTTAAACGCGGCTTGCCCCATCTCCTGTATTGGGAAATCTGTGGTGTTATCTTTTGCCGTAAGGGATGATTTTATTGTAACAAAATTAGGGTTAAGCCCGTTGGGTGCATTCCAGCGTAGTAATGTTTAAAAAAATTTTAACTGCTGCCACCAGCCCACTGCCAATTCAACTTGCTGATCCGGCGGGCTATGGCGGTAACTTTAGTTCTCTTACGGATTTAATCATTTCTGATCTTATCCCTAAGAGAGACCCCGAGCATAGCTCGCTCCATTGCGCGTTGACTTTGAGCTTGTGAACCAATCCCGCAGTCAGTGTCCTAACAGTTATTATGCTAAAACAATTTAAATTTAACTGACATATTGCCTTTTGCATTATTTAGTCATACAATTCTTAGGGGTATAATGCAAAAAGTCCAAAACTACATCATATGGGATTGTGTATCCTGTCAATTAATGAGGTTCTTTAATACCAGGGTAACTGGAAACCCCAAAGATCTGAAAGGGAGATATATATTTTAAAAAATTAAAGTATTTCTCCACTATTTAATGGATGTTATTATACTTAGTATTTTAATCGTTTTTTATTATATTTTTGTATATTTTTTGACGTTCATAAGTGCTTTTTGTAAGCCTAATTTGAAATCAATGTTTTTGACTTTGACTTTGACTTAAAAACCTACCTCTTGAATCACTTTCTATTTAAAAAACTGTATTAAAATCCGTTGCGTAGTTTAAAAGATTTAAGCGCACACAGGGACAAAAGAGCGAGTTTGTTTTATACTATGTAGTGATTTACAAATAATTAAAAACAGTAGTATTAAAATTGTAGCTCTTCATCATCAAAATATAGCTAGATCTAGCTATAAAGTTGCTGAGTTGGCAACACTGATGGACAATATCTCGCTTCTACTGCGTGACTTAATCGTATGAACAATTGAGGAAGCTATCAGCGCATATGCACATTCTATGCGCTCATATACAATCAATCACACGGTGCACGTGCAATACGATGTTCTATGTCAAACTATTCCAATTTAGTGCATTTAATTTAGCCGCGAACAGGGATGCTAGGTCACCTGAGCCCAGTATCGCTCACTATTTAGGGTTGCTAAATAGTGAGTGATATTACCTAAATCGCTATGTGCGCTTAAATCTTTAAACGCAACGGATTTTGGTGCGGTTTTTTCAATAAATGGAGTGATGCAAAAGGTTTAGGTTAAGTTTATATGTATATTAACATCCATTTAATAGTAGAGAATAACTGTAATTTTTCAGGTTTCTAATGTGATGTCGTAAATAATTATGTACGCGATGGTATATGTTTATCTGTAATGGATTTCATTTTTTTGAAATTTTTGGTCATTTACTGTTTACGACAAGTAATGGAAATTTTTGGAAGCGATTTTAACCAATATAGCATTAATCCTTACCCAATGAAATACCTTGAAAACATTGTATATTAAATAAAGATCTTTGTTCCTTTACAGCATAAATTTAAATAAATATTTTAGAAGATATTGCAGATTTAAAAGTTGTAGGACTTAGCATTTGCGGCCCTACGGGACGACCCTACTGGACGCAGAATTGGGAAGACCTGTGTAAATCAGTTGGTTTGAAACCGGGATATCTAGCGAAGATTTTTATATTATTTTTATTTTATGTTATTAGTGTACAGGACGGTCAGGACGCTCACCTGATGTTAACTGATACGCCTGACTATAACAGAGCGGCATTGAATGAGACTAAAAACTGATAGCCGGTAATTATCCTCCGTCAATGCCGCACTGCGCCCGCCACCCGAGACAACAGATGTTAGGTCTCTTATACCCAGTAATTTTATTAGCTATAATATCCTCATATCGAAACACAAAAGTACATAACACTTCTGTTTTCCAGGCCAATATCTGGATGAAGTAAAAACCTGAGAATGGTGTAACCTTTATTTAGCGGACTACAATAGGTTAAAAATAGAGAGTAGACTCTAACTGTCGAGATCCATCACCTAGCTTATTATTCATTTAAGACCGCGTCTTAGTTAATATTAAGGGAAGGGGTCTTATTGCATTCTATAGGGTCGTCGCATAGATTTTACGCCCAGTTTCACAAATTATTAGGTGATAGACTCGATACTGAGCCATCTAGGTAGGTACCACCAGTGCCAGATATAAATAAATGAATAAATATCCACTGACATTCATACAGCGCCATCTAGTCCCAAGTTAAGCATGAAGCCTGTATTATGGATACTTAACAACGGATAAATATACTTATATACATTGTTTTTGTAAATACATACAAACAGACATGGTCATGCACACAAATATTTGTACTGCCCGGGGATCGAACCCGGAACCCTTGGTGTTGCAGCGACCTCTCACCCGCAACACCAAATGGGTCGTCAAATCGGTATCGGTAACTGGTAATTAATATTTATACTTACCTATATATAAAGCTGAAGAGAATGTTTGGCTCTTGACACGTTATCCGCACGTGCAAACGGCAAACTTTCCAGTAAATATGGACTTAATTTAATTAGATTCTGTCGACAAATTAGTCATTAATTTCAAGTAGGTACCTGAAATTTACCTGAACACTCCACCCACGTGTTATGTTTTAGCTTAATTAATGACAAATTACAATTACGTTGAACTTGTTTGCAGCGAGAGGATATTTCGTCTCTAATTTACAGATATAACCTGTATCCTTATAAAAATAATGTGAAAAGTAAAATGTTTGGGTGTTCACCTTGACAGTGCAGAAACATGAATTTACTAGCAGTGGCGTGCACAGAGATTATGTGTAGGGTATCCAAAGTGACACTAATCGCAAAAACAATAAATAATTTACATTTTTGTCAAATTGAGTGCTGTCGATGACAGCAGATCGCCTATGGTTTCAAAATTGCAGACGAAAATAGGCGAATAAGTGGAAATCAATAATTTTCCTGTGACACTATTTTAGAGCGTTGGTGGCTCATTGAAGAAATGATGAAGAGGGAAGCTAGTAGGAGGACTCAGTTGGACTGGGCGGTATTCGGCAAGTTACGTCAGGTCTTCACGTCGACGATTCCGCAATGCTTAAAGACAAAAGTCTTTGAGCAATTGTGTCCTACCCGTACTTACATACGCAGCTGAGACATGGACACTGACTGCGGGATTGGTTCACAAGTTCAAAGTCACTCAACGCGCAATGGAGCGAGCTATGCTCGGGGTCTCTCTTAGGGATAAGATCAGAAATGATTTAATCCGTAAGAGAACTAAAGTTACCGACATAGCCCACCGGATCAGCAAGTTGAAGTGGCAGTGGGCTAGTCACGTATGTCACAGAACCGATGGCCGTTGGAGCAGACGAGTTCTGGAGTGGAGACGGCGTCTCGGCAAGCATAGCGTAGGACGCCGTCCGGCCCGATGATGAGAATTAATGAGCTGATGATGACTATTTCAGTATAATTAAAAAAAAAACGGGCTTTTAAAAATGTGAAATAAATGGGTTTAAAAACGAATAGTGGTTAATGTACTTTTCGTAGGTATTTTTTATTATGTCCTGTGGCGTCCAGGGCATGGCATTGCGTCCATAGCGTGGCGCTCAAAAGGTTAACAAATAAATACATTGATTTCTGATTAAATCGGTCGGATCGGGCCGTCTCACACAGATATATATTTGAGATTGGGCCGTAACCCATCATGCAGGCCCAAAGCCGGGACCGTCGGTTTGACGTGCCCTCCAAAGCAGGGAATCTTTCTTTTCGGACAGAACTTGATTCAGCCTACAATGTCTTAACCACAGTAGGAGAGTAGAATAGTTTTTTAGGGTTTCGTAGCCAAATGGCAAAAAACGGAACCGCCAAGTCTGTCTGTCTGTCTGTCCGTCCGTCCGCATATTCTCAGAAACTATTAGCACTACACTATCCAAACTTTGTACGTATATGTATTCTGTGAACCTCTATTAGGTTTTAATAAGAAACTTGAAAAAATGTAATTTGGGGTTTTTTTTAAATTTTTTTCATTGTCATAAACGGTGAACCACTATTTTTCATATTAAAGCTGCTGTAGGTGCCCAAGTAACTGCCACTGCCGTGCTCCCTGACCGGAATTGTGGCCCTGGTTGCAAGAATATACAAAGGCTAAACGGGAAATTTTTTTTTCGTATAACACGCAGTCCCGCGGCGATTTCCATTTTGGGATATGAAAACAGCCAACAACTTTTATCCCAAATTAATATCCCGTACTAACAACGACCTGTTGTCTTAGGACCGACAATGTTTTGGCTCGTACTCCCAAAAACATCATAGCCTTTTATGACTTCAACAATATTTTTTCCGAAATACTATAAAGTTATTTCAGTTGTATGGAATAAGAATTAAGAAAATAACTGACAAGGTGTTTAAATGTCTTTATATATTTGAAATATATATATATTTTAATTTATTTATTTTAAGGTAACATTACATTTTCACAAAATAATGTCTGCCAAACTGTGCAACAGTTTAACGGCAGAAGTTCTCGTTCAAGACAATGTTACAGCTTATTACTGATGTATTAGAAGTACTTTAAACTACAAAAAAACCACATATCAAAGATTACATAACTGCATATTATCCTTCCTGTTCTCACATATATAGAAACACACGCCGAGTTACAATTGTATTGTTTTTAATATATATATATAATAATTCTGCATAACCTTTTTTAATTTACTTTAATATATGTATAAAATCCCCCATAGCTATGTTATGATATTTAATTATTACATAAAGAATCACAGTTTCCCAACACGTCATCATGCCATACACAAAAAATAACAAACATTGGAGCATTGCGGAACATATGATAACTGTCTAGTACATGGATACAATAAAATAAAAATGGTCACTAATAGTCAACAATACATTATCATTATCATCAGCTCATTAAACGTCCCCACCGAGAGGCACGAGCCAACCCGTATAGGGTGTACAGGCCTTATTCAAGTTCATCATCGAAATATGTCACTACCTCAAACCAACAATTCCAGTTAGTAAGTCGGCAAGAGATATAAAACTTCTTTGTAGTTACTTTTTAAGTGACATGTAAACCTTCTTGTGATAATCCCTTGAGCACATTACAGAGCGGTCCTGAAACTTTGTATCTCCATTCTTTACTTTTGAAATAACGAAACAAAAGTATAACATGACAAGAGGGATGAACTAATGTCGTTAAAGTATTTTTTTATCTACAATTTTCAAAATAAAGTTCTAAAAACCAGTAAAACATCAGAATATGTAAAACGTTATAATTTTTATTCACGCTGCAATTTATTGAGTCTAATGGACATTTCTCTCCTACTGGTCTCCAATTAATTCCATTAACTAGAAACCTTTTATGAGTTGTCGTAGATTGATGTAGACTGGGTGGTTTACTAAATAGTAGACTCAGTACTGAGTTGTCTAGGTAGGTCCCACCGCAGTGTCAGGTATCGTCCTATGAAATAAAAGTATTTTGCACTTCTATGTTGCGTTATGATGCAACATACAAGTCAAAGTCAAAAACATTTATTTCAAATTAGGCTTATAAAAAGCACTTATGATCGTCAAAAAACATACAAAAATATAATATTCAAACGGTTAAAATACTGAACTAAAAATATGAGTTTTGATGCTTTGAAAAAAAAAGCGCTTCAGTGGTTTGGCCTGTTGAGAAAGAAGCACTCAAGAAAACTCACAGTGTAGCCTTTTTTAAAAACAATTCCTTAATGTAACAATATATCATAAACATGAAATAGCTGAGCAATTTAAGACACGGATTTTTATCACATATATTCGTCAATAGTGTAGTACCTTTTTTAGAAAGGTGTTGTTTGATTCTAACTTTAAACATATCAAAGGGCAACTCTACAATATTTTGCGGTACCTTATTGAAAAACTTTATACATCTTCCTATAAAAGATTTACCTATTTTATGTCTCAAGTCCGGAATAGCAAGTTTGTTTTTATTCCTAGTATTAAAATTGTGTGAATCACAATTTTTCAAGATAAATGGAAATATACATATACAGGTTGAATTTTTAATCATTGGCATCCATTCGACTTCTTATTGTACCTAAATTATATAATATTTTTATGGGTACCTAATACCGTATAGTTTTTTTTTATATCCACTGACATTCTCATAACGCCATCTAGCCCCAATTTAAGCGTGAAGCTTGTATTACGGGTACTAAACAACTGATAAACATACTTATATACAACGTGTCAACCATTACATCAAATGGGTCGTCTTGTCAATTTATCATAGAAGTTTTAAAAAATAAATGAATAAATTATAGTATTGCATTGAGAAAATTGATAATTTATTATAGCTCTTACTACTTAATTCAACGCGCCCGTGCCGTCCGCCCCACTGCGCCTGCGCCGTCCATTGCCACACTGCACACCGTGAACCCACCTCATCATCATCAGCTCATTAAACGTCCCCACCGAGGGGCACGAGCCTACCCGTATAGGGTGATTAGGCCTTAGTCGTCCACGCGGGCGCAGTGCGGGTTGGACGACTTCACACACAACCTTCGAATCTCTTCGCAGGCGTGCATGAAGGTTTCCTCACGATGTTTTCCTTCACCGTCAGAGCGTCGGATAACGTACATATATTTTTCGAAAATTCGAAAATACATTGGTACGTGTCGGGATTTGAACCTCAGCCCTCCCGGTAGGAAGGCGACAGAATATTAAAAATATGAATGAATATTAAAAATAAAATAAAAATATTTATTAGAAAGCATAATCTACAATTCAAAAATCATTTTGATGCATTATCTTCTTTAATCATATCGGCTGCTCTTTCAGCTATCATGATTGTAGGTGCGTTGGTATTCCCACTTGTCACCAGTGGCATCACACTTGCGTCGACGACACGAATCCTGTTCTAGCCCTTTCACGCGAAGTCTACTATCAACAACAGATCCCAAAGCACATGTGCCGAGTAATGCCACAGTAGTAGAGACTAAACATTTTGCATAACATCTCCAATATGACTCACTTCCCACTCCTAAGCTCGCCATTTATCTAGCTCCAATATTTCTGCACCTTCTTTCTTGAAAAACACTGTATTCGACAATTTAGTGAATTCCTGAACATACTTCACTGCATCGTCCAAATCAAGCAAATCACTGTATGGATCCGTATAAATCAAAGGATGATCATTTGGATCTGTACTATTAATTGCAATACCCCGAGACTTTGGATGAAGAATTACTTGTAAAGTTAGAATAATATTTTTTCCCTTACTTCTGACATAGAAACTATCACAAATATCATGGTTAAATAAAAACAGTTCCTCACAGATTTGCGGTAGTGATTCCGAAGTTATGAAAACTGTGGTTGTCTGATAGTCAGGTTGCTGCTGGGATTTATTCAGAGCTACATAACCTGCTATTGACGCAAACGGATAAGCGTGTGGGTTTGGTGGTGTTGGATTAGGATCAGCCTCACCAAATGTGTACAAAATGGGAACATACTTATGATCTTGTAAATTTTTACCCACTGGAAGATCAGCAATCACTTCTATGTCCAAAGTTTCAAGGAGCTCTCTAGGACCAATTCCCGAAAGCATAAGCAACTGTGGACTATTGATAGCGCCAGCCGATAATACTATTTCTTTGTTGGCCTCAAATGTGAAATTATTGCCGCTATTATCAATTATATTAACACTTACTGCGGTTTTATTTTTAAAATTTATTTTTGTACCTAAATGATTCTTTAAAACGAAAAGATTAGGACGATCCTTAGCGGCAAAAAGAAAATTATTGGCAGTACTCTGACGAATCCCATCAGCGATAGTAACTTGTGGTAAAGTGTAACCTAGAGTATTGTTTTCATTTGTATCTAAAAATATTCTGTAGCCTAGTTCTTTAAAAGCATCTAAGAAATAGTTTGACTCGGTGCGGTTTATATATGTGACTCCTAAATATCCATCGGTCCCATGAAGTCGTCCTGTGGAAGATTCCAGAATTGAGGTTCATTGAATTTTTCACTTTTGATGAAATATTTAAGAATATTGTCGTAGTTCCACGAATCGTCATTCACGATAGATGCCATTCATTGAAGTCGTGAGGATTCCCACGCACGTAGTAGAATATGTTATTACTACTTGAACCTCCTAACATTTTGCCACGAGGTAAGGTATCAATTTCATTCTTATGACATTGATAATCACATCCAGGAGTCGTGTAGTTCCAGTCAACACGTGATCTCATTAGATAAGAAAAGGCCGGCAACTGAAATTTAAAGAATAATTTCGTTTGAATCAGATTCACCCGTACTAATTGTCTTTTAAGTTCATTAAGAGTGATTAAATATCTTAAGGAAAATTCTATAAGCTTTTCTTATGCTTTAAAAATGGCATGCACACTTTAAATGTTTGATTATGTAATTTAGCTTTTATGCCGTAATTCAGCTTTAGATACAATAGAAGTACTGAACTGAAAACTCTGGTCCCCAAATGGAATTTATACTAGATAGATAGTTATTATCTTCCATCAATGCGCCCGACAACCGACAGATGTGAGGTCTTTCATACCCGGTAATTTATAAGCTACAGTGCCCTCATCCTAAAACACAAAAATGCATACTACTCCTGTTTCACGGGACGATATCTGGCACTGCGGTGGAACCGACATAGACGACTCAGTATCGAGTCTACCACCTAGTTCTCTACTTAACTCTAATAATTCTCAAGTCACCTCAGTAATAATCTCGTTTATAATACTCACATTAGATTCAATAGGTGGATCACCTCCAGCTTCTACTAACAAAACAGTAACGTTTGGATCCTCTGTAAGCCTGTTCGCTAGCACACAGCCTGCTGACCCAGCACCGATAATTATGTAATCGAAGCTTGCACCATCTAAAATGATAAATTTTCTAGAATTTTTGAGTTTTCAATCATACCTTTGACATTGCTTCGATCGGCTTTGGCAAATGGAGACTGATGATCTGAGTTGAAATGTGATAAATGGTCTTCACAATTATTGGACTGTGTCAAACATATAAATATATATTTTAATGATGGGCTAAGCAAGCGCTATGTATAAATTAAAGCCCCTAGATAAAAGACAGGAAAGGTTATCAAAATATTGTTTGATAATTTATATGACATAATGGTTAAAAGAAATCAATGATATTCTGTATAAAAACACCCAGACCATTACAAACATACATGTTCATGCACATAAATGTTTGTACTGCCCGGGGTTCGAACCCGAAACCCTTGGTGTTGCAGCCGACGTCTCAACCGCAACACCAAATTGGTCATCAAAGCGACGGAAATGTCAACTTAAACTCCATTTTTTTTTTTACATACCATTCACCACAGCCTGCTGGGGGTACCGATATGACGTTAACTGCAACAAAGATACAACACTCAAAGCATTTTGGAACATATTAAAATTTGACACGGCGTCCGCCATTTTGACAATATTACAAACGCAATGATGAGTAGTTTTAATGAGCTATATTTTATTTCATAACTCTGAAAACAAGTGACATTAGGAAACGAAAAATGGTTTATGAACAAAATTTTTATTTTGACAACTGTCCAGATATGCGTTACTAAAATGTTAATGTGAGGAGTAAACACATAACACTTAAACCTGAAAAATATGCAAATCATATATAATGGTTTCAATAGAATTGTTTTGTTTTTTTCTACGTTAAAAGAACAGTATGTAAAATAAGGTAAGTAGTAAAATTTGAAAAAATATCACACTACCTACAAATGGATACAAGGTAAGGAGCAGCTTTCGTACCGTAGGTCACACTCATCAGTTCGTATCCCTGAAAGTGCTGTTGTGGCGAATTTCTCCAGATTATCCTATGTAAATGCAGATCTTCGTTTCTAATCAACATTTGACGAAACATCTCCTCGAAATCTGCTGTTAAAACGGATAGTGTGTCTCGAATGTAAAATGAGCCCTTAAATCCTTTTGCAAGTTAGGTCCCCACCGAGGGGCACAAGCCTACTCGTATAGGGTGATTAGGTCTTAGTCGTCCACGCAGGCCCAGTGCGGATTGGATGACTTCACACCACACCTTGAATCTCTCGCAGGCGTGCATGAAGGTTCCTCACGATGTTTTCCTTCACGTAAGAGCGTCCGATAACGTACATATATTTTCGAAAATTCGAAAACACATTGGTACGTGTCAGGATTTGAACCTCAGACCTCTCGGTAGGAAGGCGACAGTCCACACCATTGAGCCACCGACGCTCTTAACTCTAATTGACTGATAATTCAATTCGGCCTTCATTTCTGAAATACATCTTGAAACATTACATGAAATCTTGAAACAATACATAATTTATTTATTTATCATTTATATAGCAAAACGTTTATGGTAATCCAATGGTATTGGGTCCCCATAATCATTCCATAATATGAGTACAATTATAGGCCGAATGTATGCCAATGGTTCAAAATTCACCTTGTATCGGGGGGCAAGTCGAGCGCGAAGCAAACACTGCCGTACCATCCTCTACAGGATCCATTTCGCCGCATTTTCAGACCCCAATTTGAGAACCTTTGGATAATATTAGAACGCTGAAACTTTCGTCATCTAGTAAGACATAAGAACATACTTTAGATCCAAATTTTCAAGTCTGTAGGTCATTTAGTTCAGACGTTAAATGAAAGCAAAGTTTCGCATTTCCGACAGACACTTAGACACTCAGTCATGATCATCAAATAGAACTAGTACTTCCCATTAAATCAAAGAGCTGAAATTTGGTACAGGGTTAGACAAAAAACATTCTGTAAAAAATTTAGCCAAGTCTCGTCTCGTCTTCAACGGCCAAGTTACACAACATTAACCATATTAAAATAGTAATCGCAGTAAGTAACCTTAGACTTGGCACGTCTTTGTCTTGATTTCATTACTTTTTAGAGATATTCAAGCAGCTCCAACGAGACTTGGCTACATTTTTTACAGAATGTTTTGTGTGGGATACATTTTACGTAAACATTTTATACATAAAAAACCCACACGCAACAATCGTTATTGCACTTTATTTTCTTTATATACTTGTGATAAAAATAATATCATGATGCTACTATTGTATAAAACATTATATATTTGTTATGGAAAAGGCGGTTACATACTTTACCGGATATGGAAAAAGTAGTTTCATAACTGGTGCATATGATTCATCAAGTTATTATGCTATTTATGTAAATTTAATCGTACCTAAATTTTTTATCATCTGTTCAAACACTTTGAAATGTTACGCTATAGTCATCATTGTCATGTATATATTTACAAAAAGTATATAACTATGTTATCCTTTGTTTAGTAACCATATTACAAGCTACATGCTTAGTATAGGGCTAGATGGCGCTGTGTGAATGTCTATGGATATTTATTTTATATATAAAAAATAATTATCATTTAAAACAGGTCTCAGTTAGGTAACTTTCTAATCCTAATTAACTTTTTAATACAAGCGACTTACCTTGTGGCATATTGGACTTTAGACTATTTATTAATCATATCCTCCCCTGTTGACTTCCAGGTTGAGGTATTCCAGACATTATTAACAGAATTCGAGCGAATTTTGTATGGTATATTAATCATCATTATCAGAGGGCTCGTGCCCGTAAAGGATACAGCCGTAGTCGTCCACGCAGGCATAGTGCGAATTGGCTGCCTTCACGCACAACCTTTGAATCTCTTCGCAGGCGTGCGCAGGTTTCCTCACGATGTTTTCCTTCACCGTAAGAGCGTCGGATAAACGTACATATAATTTCGAAAATTCGAAGAGATAGTATGTGGGGGCGTTTGAACCTGCGCTTTCCAGTTTGGAAGGCAACAGTCCCCAATAAGCCACCGACGCTCTATGTAAATGTATATACTTGACAAAACTTAGCATAAATGACAAAACCTTTTGTATAAGGGTTGAAACAGTCAACACCGATTTTTTTATATCGTTTTTTTTTAAAACGTAGAAAATAACATAAAATGGATATAGATTATTGACGACCCATTTGGTGTAAGTCGATACGTCGGCTGGAACACCAAGTGTTCCGGGTTCGACCCCGAGAAGTACAAACATTTGTGTCCATGAACATGTCTGTTTGTAATGGTCTGGGTGTTTTCTATGTATAATATGTAGGTATGTATTTACATAAAAAAAGTATATAAGCATGTTTATCCGTTGTTTAGTACCCATAATACAGGCTTCACTCTTAACTTGGGGCTAGGTTGCGCTGTGTGAGTGGCAGTCAATATTTATTTATTATTTATTTATAACCAGTTGGAAAGTAAAGTTACCGACATAGCCCGCCGGATCAGCAAGTTGAAGTGGCAGTGTGCTGGTCACGTATGTCGCAGAACCGATGGCCGTTGGAGCAGACGAGTTCTGGAGTGGAGACCGCGTCTTGGCAAGCGTAGCGTAGGACGCCCTCCGGCCCGATGGACCGACGACTTGCGAAAGGTCACTCTGGTGGAGGCTGGATAAGAAAAGCGGAGGACCGGGATATCTGGCGTAAAGTGGGGAGACCTATGTTCAGCAGTGGACTGCGATAGGTTGAATAGGATAGGAATCAGTAAGGTGACTTTCGGTCGTGCCGTACGAAAAGCTTCAAGATAATAATAATAAATATCCACTGACATCCACACAACACCATTTAGTCCTTAACTAAACAATAAGCCTGTAATATATACTCGCGTGCAAATCGACTCAAGCCTCAAGTACGCATAACAAGTGATATAACTAAAAAATGCCTTATTATACCTCTATATAATGTTTTACATAATTAAAGCCTAGTAATTGAGCTTTAAAATGGCGTAAGTTGCATGAAAATCGATTCAGTAGTTTAGTAAAAAAGGTTAATGCTAATGATAATGTAAAAAATGTTGAAAATTCATACAATTTCACAGTATGGGGTTATTGTGTTTAAATGAAACAAAATGTGCGTAAGATAAAAAAATTATTCGTGTCAATATTTGGTATTCCCTCCTCTAGCTCTGATCACTGCTCTCATGCGATTCTTCATCGACCTTATCAACTTTTTAATGGATGATTGTGGTATTCGACCCCACTCTTCTACCAACGCAGTCTTGAGCTCATTGATGTTTGTCGGAGCTGGATTCCTCGCTCTAACTTTCCTTTTGAGCTCGTCCCATATGTGCTCAATGGGATTTAAATCGGGGCTGAGCGCTGGCCAATGCATAGTGTGAATTCCAACTTCGTTCAGGAAATCACGTGTGGCCCGAGCAGTGTGACATCGGGCATTGTCATGCATCAAGATGAAATTTTCCCCAATAAAGCCTTGATAAGGGACAACTTGATCCAGTAGAACATTTTCAATGTAACGATCACTGGTCAGACCTCCTCCCCGGCCTCCCCCAGGAACGAAAACAAGGTCCGTTTTGCCTTCTAAGGAAATTCCAGCCCACATCATGCAAGATCCGCCACCATATGCAACGGTTTCCACAAAGCAGCACTGTGAAAACCGTTCACCGGGACGACGGTATACCCGACCTCTCCTGTCGCTGCCATGGAGACACATCCTCGTCTCATCTGTGAACAGGACTGACTGCCATTGCTCTATGCTCCAATCCAAATGTTCTCGAGCAAAGTGAAGGCGTGCTTGACGATGAGCTGTGGTCAACTTCGGGCCTGTAGCGGGTCTTTTCGGAGTAAGGTTAGCTTCTTTCAACCTTCTTCTAACTGTCCACTGACTGACAGTCACCCCGCGAACTTGACGTAGCTCCTGCTGCACATCTACGCCGGTAAGGTGTCGATTTCGGAGAGAGGTCGAGACCAAAAACCGGTCGTCACGCTCCGAGGTGCACCGGCGTCGGCTGGTATTAGGCCTCCGAGTGAAGGCACCAGTCTCTTGAAACCTTCTGTATACTCTCGAGACAGCGGACTGACTCATATTCAAACGACGAGCGACTTCTCGCTGGTTCAACCCTTCTTGCAACAGGGCAACGACTTGAGCGGCTTCTTCAGGTGTTGTATCCATAATTTTCTTCAAATGACGGCTTTAATTTGCAGAGATGTGTTCAGGTCAACGTCTAATGAGCGACTGATAAGAAAAAAACGATTACAGGGGGTTTTATAGGGGGTTGTGTCGCGCAAGTTGTGAATAGAGCGCAGAGCAGTTTACGGGAGGTTGCGTTCAGTTGCATTCTAAGTACAAGTGTTTATTTAAATTACTGATATTATGCTACCATTTGAAAGCCTAATTACTAGGCTTTAATTATGTAAAACATTATATAGAGGTAAAATAAGTCATTTTTTAGTTATATCACTTTTTATGCGCACTTGAGGCTTGAGTCGATTTACTTGCACGCGAGTGTAGGTACTAAACAACAGATACAGTAAACATATTCATATATTGTTTTTGTCAATACATACGTATACATAGAAAAAAACCCAGACCCATACAAAAAGACATTTCCATGCACACATATTCTTGTAGAGTGTCGGTGGCTCTGTGGTGTGGACTTCCGATCGGGAAAGCGCAGGTTCAAATCCGGCCACGTACCAATGTGATTTCGAATTTTCGAAATTATATGTACGTTATCGGACGCTCTTAAGGTGATGGAAAACATCATAAGAAAACCCGCTCCAGCCTGCGAAGAGATTTTGAAGTCGGCCTGGGCACTGGGCCCGCGTGGACGACTACGGCATATGCACCCGCCACGGTTGCCCCTCGGTGGGAACGTTTAATGAGCTATTGATGATTGTTCTGCCCGGGGATCTAACCCGAAACCTTTGATTTAATTGCCGACTTCTCATCCAATCACAACAAATGGCTCCTCAAAATACTTTGCTCACTTATTTCATTAAAATTAAGT
Source organism: Leucinodes orbonalis (assembly GCA_019425675.1). Lineage (NCBI taxonomy): Eukaryota > Metazoa > Arthropoda > Insecta > Lepidoptera > Crambidae > Leucinodes > Leucinodes orbonalis. Next base: position 24,460 of record PQWD01012969.1, on the reverse strand, counting down.
TCAATTCTTTAAAATCTTTTTGGAGTGAAGACGTAGTAACAAAAATAAGTAAGCTCAAACAAAGGTAAAGGAAACCTAATGAAATTCCAAGATAACCAGTTGAAGTTATGAAATCGCAGAAACAAACGTAATTAAATTTTCGTCTCAAGTTTTATTTTAGCAACATTTGATATTCTTTGTACCTTCAACATTGCCTTACAGAATCACCAAATTCTAAGTGATTCCTGAAAACTGGATATAATGAGCTGTTATTTCCTAAAGGATGTATAAACCTAAGGAANATAGTACGTGGGGCGTTTGAACCTGCGCTTTCCAGTTTGGAAGGCAACAGTCCCCAATAAGCCACCGACGCTCTATGTAAATGTATATACTTGACAAAACTTTGCATAAATGACAAAACCTTTTGTATAAGGGTTGAAACAGTCAACACCGATTTTTTTATATCGTTTTTTTTTAAAACGTAGAAAATAACATAAAATGGTATAGATTATTGACGACCATTTGGTGTAAGTCGATACGTCGGCTGGAACACCAAGGGTTCCGGGTTCGACCCCGAGAAGTACAAACATTTGTGTCCATGAACATGTCTGTTTGTAATGGTCTGGGTGTTTTCTATGTATAATATGTATTACAAAAAAAAGTATATAAGCATGTTTATCCGTTGTTTAGTAGCCATAATACAGGCTTCACGCTTAACTTGGGGCTAGGTTGCGCTGTGTGAGTGGCAGTCAATATTTATTTATAACCAGTTGGAAAGTAAAGTTACCGACATAGCCCGCCGGATCAGCAAGTTGAAGTGGCAGTGTGCTGGTCACGTATGTCGCAGAACCGATGGCCGTTGGAGCAGACGAGTTCTGGAGTGGAGACCGCGTCTTGGCAAGCGTAGCGTAGGACGCCTCCGGCCCGATGGACCGACGACTTGCGAAAGGTCACTCTGGTGGAGGCTGGATAAGAAAAGCGGAGGACCGGGATATCTGGCGTAAAGTGGGGAGACCTATGTTCAGCAGTGGACTGCGATAGGTTGAATAGGATAGGAATCAGTAAGGTGACTTTCGGTCGTGCCGTACGAAAAGCTTCAAGATAATAATAATAAATATCCACTGACATCCACACAACACCATTTAGTCCTTAACTAAACAATAAGCCTGTAATATATACTCGCGTGCAAGTAAATCGACTTACGCATAACAAGTGATATAACTAAAAAATGCCTTATTATACCTCTATATAATGTTTTACATAATTAAAGCCTAGTAATTGAGCTTTAAAATGGCGTAAGTTGCATGAAAATCGATTCAGTAGTTTAGTAAAAAAGGTTAATGCTAATGATAATGTAAAAATGTTGAAAATTCATACAATTTCACAGTATGGGGTTATTGTGTTTAAATGAAACAAAATGTGCGTAAGATAAAAAAATATTCGTGTCAATATTTGGTATTCCCTCCTCTAGCTCTGATCACTGCTCTCATGCGATTCTTCATCGACCTTATCAACTTTTTAATGGATGATTGTGGTATTCGACCCCACTCTTCTACCAACGCAGTCTTGAGCTCATTGATGTTTGTCGGAGCTGGATTCCTCGCTCTAACTTTCCTTTTGAGCTCGTCCCATATGTGCTCAATGGGATTTAAATCGGGGCTGAGCGCTGGCCAATGCATAGTGTGAATTCCAACTTCGTTCAGGAAATCACGTGTGGCCCGAGCAGTGTGACATCGGGCATTGTCATGCATCAAGATGAAATTTTCCCCAATAAAGCCTTGATAAGGGACAACTTGATCCAGTAGAACATTTTCAATGTAACGATCACTGGTCAGACCTCCTCCCCGGCCTCCCCCAGGAACGAAAACAAGGTCCGTTTTGCCTTCTAAGGAAATTCCAGCCCACATCATGCAAGATCCGCCACCATATGCAACGGTTTCCACAAAGCAGCACTGTGAAAACCGTTCACCGGGACGACGGTATACCCGACCTCTCCTGTCGCTGCCATGGAGACACATCCTCGTCTCATCTGTGAACAGGACTGACTGCCATTGCTCTATGCTCCAATCCAAATGTTCTCGAGCAAAGTGAAGGCGTGCTTGACGATGAGCTGTGGTCAACTTCGGGCCTGTAGCGGGTCTTTTCGGAGTAAGGTTAGCTTCTTTCAACCCACTGACGAACTTGACGTAGCTCCTGCTGCACATCTACGCCGGTAAGGTGTCGATTTCGGAGAGAGGTCGAGACCAAAAACCGGTCGTCACGCTCCGAGGTGCACCGGGACGACGGTATACCGCGTCTAATGAGCGACTGATAAGAAAAAAACGATTACAGGGGGTTTTATAGGGGTTGTGTCGCGCAAGTTGTGAATAGAGCGCAGAGCAGTTTACGGGAGGTTGCGTTCAGTTGCATTCTAAGTACAAGTGTTTATTTAAATTACTGATATTATGCTACATTTGAAAGCCTAATTACTAGGCTTTAATTTGTAAAACTTATATAGAGGTAAAATAAAGTCATTTTTAGTTATATCACTTTTTATGCGCACTTGAGGCTTGAGTCGATTTACTTGCACGCGAGTGTAGGTACTAAACAACAGATACAGTAAACATATTCATATATTGTTTTTGTCAATACATACGTATACATAGAAAAAAACCCAGACCCATACAAAAAGACATTTCCATGCACACATATTCTTGTAGAGTGTCGGTGGCTCTGTGGTGTGGACTTCCGATCGGGAAAGCGCAGGTTCAAATCCCGCCACGTACCAATGTGATTTCGAATTTTCGAAATTATATGTACGTTATCGGACGCTCTTAAGGTGATGGAAAACATCATAAGAAAACCCGCTCCAGCCTGCGAAGAGATTTTGAAGTCGGCCTGGGCACTGGGCCCGCGTGGACGACTACGGCATATGCACCCGCCACGGTTGCCCCTCGGTGGGAACGTTTAATGAGCTATTTGAGCAGAGATGATTGTTCTGCCCGGGGATCTAACCCGAAACCTTTGATTTAATTGCCGACTTCTCATCCAATCACAACAAATGGCTCCTCAAAATACTTTGCTCACTTATTTCATTAAAATTAAGTTCAATTCTTTAAAAACTTTTTGGAGTGAAGACGTAGTAACAAAAATAAGTAAGCTCAAACAAAGGTAAAGGAAACCTAATGAAATTCCAAGATAACCAGTTGAAGTTATGAAATCGCAGAAACAAACGTAATTAAATTTTCGTCTCAAGTTTTATTTTAGCAACATTTGATATTCTTTGTACCTTCAACATTGCCTTACAGAAAACTCACAAATTCTAAGTAAATTCCTGAAACTGGATCACTAATGAGCTGTTATTTCCTAAAGGATGTATAAAGACACTAAGGAAAAGATAAAATTATCGACCCATCTGGTGTAATGATTGAGACGTCGACTGCAACACTAAGGGTTCCGGGTTCGATACCCGGGGCATTACACACATTTGTGTTCATGAATGTCTGGGGGTTTTCTGTGTACAATATGTATGTATGTGTATGTTTATTCGTTGTTCGCTGTGTGAATGTCCGTGGATATTATTATTATTATTTTGCGCCAGGGGGGTTACCGCAATCTCTTAAAACAGTATTGTTATAATGATACGCCCGCATTTTTGTACCAGAAAAGACGAAGTAATATTATTGTAACACTGTTTTAAGAGATGGCGGTAAACCCCCTGATATCCCGGTCCTCCGCTTTTCTTATCCAGCCTCCACAAACGACCTTTCGCAAGTCGTCGGTCCATCGGGCCGGAGGGCGTTCCACGCTGCGCTTGCCAACAACTCGTCTGCTCCAACGGCCATCGGTTCTGCGACATACGTGACCGGACCACTGCCACTTCAACTTACCAATCCGGCGGGCTGTGGCGGTAACTTTAGTTCTCTTCCCGAGTCAGTACCGAGTCTACTACCAAACAAACAAAAAAAACTTTATTCAAATAAATCTGTTACAAATACTTTTATTTATTTAAAAAGGTACACCAACAGTATATATACACAACACTGGACAACATTTAGATAAAGGTTATGGTCTGGTACATATACCCTTATAGGCGTACAAAACATTGATAAACATTAAAATAACAATACATGAGATTAAAACTAAAAATTAAAATAACAAACCCCGTCATGACGTACGCTAGTGTCGTATTCGCACACGTAGCTCCCTTATTGTTGGATCGCCTTCAGCGAATTCAAAACAAAATTCTACGCGCCGCGGCAAACTCTCTCTGGTATATAAGGAACATCGACCTACATAGGGACCTCGACATTCCCTCTATTAAGTTATTTATGAAAGAAGCGTCCCGTCGCTTCTTCGATAACGCGTCAATCACGTCAACCGCTCATTGCCCACGTGGCAAACTATCTGTCCATGAAGAGTGTTCGATTTAAAGATCGCCGACCGAGGCACATATTACTCGACACAGATGACACTATCACAGAGGCCAACGCGCCTTACACTCACACTCAACACACTGTACATCGTACACGAACACTAGGACACCGCATCCGCCGGCGGACGCGTGATTCCCAATCCTCACAGCGTCTCACTCCGTCATATTCCTCCCCGTCCGAGGGACGGCACTAAGTCGAGTTCGAGCCCTAGTGGCACCCTTAGTGGCCTTCCTTCTTCTCCTACTTCGATAGGTATCCGTAAGCGGTCTCGTGCCGCGACCGGAACCAATCATCGGCGGAGCTAGGCTCGCCATTTTCATCCGGTGACGTCGTTAAGGCCATCTGCGGCCAACAACAAAATCAATTCGAAAAAAAAACCTAATCAGTAACATTCACAATACTGGGACCACATACCAACCTCGAGCAAGGCATTTAGTAGTTTACTCAAGGGTGACAAAATGGTCCATGTAACTTTAAACTTATACACTTTTGCATCGGCAATTGTTAGAATGATATTTTTATGTCTCTACGGTTACCACCTAGTATTATATGGAAAGATCCTTTAATTATTTTTACACAATAAGTAAGAGCTTACGCAATAATTTATTATCATCATTACGACAATAACCTTTCATTCAATGTAAGGCAATAACATTGTCGTCTTTAAAAACACTTAGTTATGCGAAGAAATGATACTTTTGGTACTGTTTTTACTAAAAGTAATATAACCAACGTATTAGCATCTGATAGTATGTTAATTCGGGTAAATGTAATGCATATTGCATAAAGTTGTGTTTCTTTTGTAGCAGTTAGGAGTATATACATATACATAAAATGTGAGTGTCTGGTTGTAATATTGAAATATATATTTTCACTAAATGCATATAAATATTGTTAACATGAAACATATATATTATCTTAAGAACAATCTAAACATAAATTAATTCAAATAATAAAAACTAAGAAACCTACAAAACGTAAAAAAGGTGTCCCAGATCACTGTCCCTAGTCTGTGACATGGTACCCATAAGGCTGGCAACATTCCCGCGTTGTATAGCCAAACTTAAACGTTGACCAAGAAAGGCACCTACTCGCCTGTCACCTGTATACTCGGCTATACGTTTTACTAAATCCCGATATACACGATGGGCACATGGTCCCCACGGTCCAAACGTTTCCACAGCAAAAGGTTTAAATAAAACTGTGTTGGTCAGGTTGGCATATTTACGAACTTTGTTGAATTCAGCTGAAGCAGCCGCTGACGCAGCCTCAGACGAACTACGTGGAAGATGAGACGGCACTAAAGTGTCGACGCAAGTAACATCTCACACTAAAGGACGACCCATCTTCCATGGAAAAATTGTTATATAATATTTCGTAATCGTTATACATTCCCCAACGATGGGCACGAGCCTTCCCGAAAGGGTGTTTAGGCCTTAGTCGTCCACGCGGGCCCAGTGCGGGTTGGACACAACCTTTGAATTTCTTCGCAGGCGTGCGCAGGTTCCTCACGATGTTTTCCTTCACCGTAAGAGCGTCGGATAACGTAAATATAATTTCTAAAATTAGAAAACATTCGAATTTTGAATTCAAAATGGTACGTGGCAGGATTTGAGCCACAGCCCTCCCGGTAGGAGGGCAACAGTCCATACCATCGAGTCATTGACGACCGATGTGGTGTAATTGATTTAGATGTCGGCTCTTATACCATGCACACAAATGTACCCAGGGATCGAACTTGGAACCTTGCTTAAATAATGCTTTAATAGCCGATTTCTGAACATTTACACCAACAGGGTCGTTAAATTATATATTAAGAATATATATTACTCTTCTTTCTATATATTGTTCTATGTATAAATAAATCCGTTTCATACCCAGATCAAAGCACTTGTTAGTAATGACTGAAGTCGTTACAGTTCGCTAATGTGCCTATGATACGAGGAAATAATGGATAACGGAAGTCTTAGCAACGGCGGATCCAGGGGGAGGGTCATGGGGGTCATAACCCCCTCCTGAGCTATTTTTAAGTACTATACTAACGTACATTAACAAGATACATCATAAGTTCTTAACTTGACTATTACTATGTGACCCCCTCCTGGCGCCTAACCTGGATCCGCCCTTGAGTCTTAGGCCCGTATTATAGAATGAGACTCAAGCATTTATATTTACTTAAATAGAGTTAGATAGGGATGCCGCTATGTATCTAGTGATATCCTTTTCTAACTCAATTTAGTAAAAATCAAAGTTGAGTCTCGTTCTAAAATACCATTTTTTTTTCTTTTTTCGAACTGACTACTGCTGTTGGCCGCAGATGGCCTTTACAGCTTCACCGGGCAATTGGCGAGCACAGATGGCTCTCAGCCTTAAATATTTACACGACGAGCCTAAGGGCGTCCCCGAATGGGACTCGAATCTCAGCTTAGGGCGTTGTTAGAGGCTTGGTAGCCTAACATATGTTTGGGGAGAAATCTAAAATACCAAATCAAAAGCACAAACATACTACTATGTTACGTTGACATGTAGCGAGCGACATGATTATGATACACAATTTTTTTTTAAAAGAGTAACTACTGAGTTTCTTGCTGGATTCTTCTCAGTGGAAAACTACCGTCCGAACCAGTGGTAGCTTCATTTGACATTCATTAGTGTTCTGTAAGGAACTTACTGAATATACACTTTTCATTTTCATTATGAATGAAAAATTTTCGAAACGACGATAAAATTTTGCCACTGACACTTTTTGAGTAAGATCGTGCTTCTAGTTAGTTTATTGTTTTGAAAAAATATTGTCTAGTTACCTTTAAACATGTTTAAAGCTAGAATAAAAAACCACCTTTCTAAAAAGGGTACTATCACAGATTTCCCAATACAGGAGATGGGGCAAGCCGCGTTTTTAAGTGCGACAAATGTAAGCTCAACGAGCATACACTGGCTGCCAGTTTACGCTCTGTGAGACGAGTCAAGACGCACGAATATTAGAAGAAATTACCGTTTTTTCCCAAAATGCCATCCTGTGCAATTGTAAAATGCCATCATCGCAATAAATCAGTAAATTTACCAAGAAATATAATAACTTTTCACAGGTAAGAACCGAAAAGAAATTGCGACACTAGGACTGCCTATAAACTTGGCGGCTTGTCCAGTCTCATTGTATATTCGGATGTCTGTGGGTACTATACTATTGACGAATATTTATGTGTTAAGAATCCAAGAGAATCTAAGAATCCATGGTCTTAAACTGCTCAGCTACTTCAGTGTTTATAAAATATCTGTACATTATAATCATAGTTTAAAAAAGGCTGTACTGTTAAATTTTCTTGGGTGCTTCTTTCTCAACAGGCCAAAACGGCGAAGCGCTTTTTTCCAAGTATCAAAGTTCATTATTGTGTTTTACTTTGGTATTTTTATTGTATTTTTCGTATTCTTTTTGACGTTCATAAGTGCTTTTTGTAAGCCTAATCTGATTAAATGAATTTTGACTTTGACTCTAAGCCCACGACCCGCGTAACGCAATCGAAAGGTGGTTTGCAATACGATTATTTCAACTTGAATTTAATCAATATTCATCCCTCACTCAGATACCAATAAAGAAACCAAATCATCAGTAAGTATATCTTTATTGACGCTCTATGGATTTACAGCTCATATTAAAATTCAATACAAACCGCGTAAAATAAATCAATCAAAGTCAACATCAAACAGTTGTTTTTTCCTGCATCTTGTTTATTTCAATCTTGTTTATTACGTCAATATGCGCCGTTCATAACAATTCAGTGAACAGACGGTGATGAAGATGTTATTAACAGTTAACTTCCTGGAACATAATAATTATTTTGGTTATCTTTATTCTTTAGTTGCATAAAACATGGAATATAAAATTAATAACAAAAGACAATTTATCAAAACATTAATGTTGTGCCAAGAACTCGTAACCTGCAGCTTAAAACAGTTCGGTTCATCATCAGCTCATCAAACGTTCTCACCGAGGGGCATGAGCCTACTCGTATAGGGTGTATAGGCCTTAGTCAGCCATCTTCGCAATTGACCAACTTCACGCACAACCTTTGAATTTCTTCGTCAGCGTGTGCAGGTTTCCTCACGATGTTTTCTTTCACCGTAAAAGCGTCGACTAAACGTACATATAATTTCGAAAATTCGATATGATATTGGTACGTGGCGGGATTGGAACCTGCACCCTCCAGATTGGAAGGCGACAATCTATTAATTACATACATTAATGTTCTGCCAAGAAGTTACAGCATGCAGTTTAAAACAAGTAGGTTTTTTACTAAAATGTATAATTGAGAAAAGAAATAAAACTGTAGAAATTATGCAATGCTAAATGAAGGCCGCTCCTAATAAGCCAACTAGGCTCGATTTCTAGCAGTCTATTTGCTTCGACTTTCCGCCACACACCAGACCAGATCATCATTCCGGCCTACGCTCTTGTTTTAACATTATTATAATAATAATAATAAGGGAAGGGATGTGATGTGCGCGTAGGGATGTGACGACCCCATCGCCCGCTGGTGAGTTTCACCAGTGTAGTCAGTCACCGCAGGGCAGCTTGTGGCGAGCTGTTGGTGCGTAGCGACACCACGGACCCGACGGCCCCCGAGAGTGCACACTGACCGTCCCCGGCTCCCGGAGTGGCCACCCAAGGTCGGGACTCTCACCTCTGGCTTGCCTTCATTGGCTGTCCAGAGTGGGGTTGCAAGAGCTACATGCTTGAGGGGTGGAAGTGAAAGATGCATAAGTCGCGAGTTGGTGCAGTTTGTCTGCGCAGAAAGCGGTGTATACCTCTCGACACCCCTAGCCGCCTGCGCCGGTGTTGCGTCCCAGGCATTACGCCGCATAGTGGATGCCCATCTAGCGGGTGGCAAGTCACCGTCTGCCTTAATTTTCAAGATTGAGACATTTGATTTGGCAGGCGCCCCGCTGTCTCAATCAATAGCCCAGAAACTAGACCAGCAATTACCCTATCCATAGCCCTAATTTATTTTTTCTTTCCATATTTGCAATAGTCCTTGCACCAAGCGGGTGCTCGCTCTGTGTGTACTTCCATAGTGCAGGCAGAGCGAGCGGCCGCTCGGTGTACACATCACAACTCATTATTCTGTCTCACAAAGCCTCTACGTGTTGGACCAATGTCCCCACGCAAGCTTCAAAGGACCGGTCTATGAACCGTGAACTCCTAACAGAGACTACAAATAATAATAATAAAGTTTATTTCTCACCAATTACATTTAAGTTACATAAATAAATGAGAGTTAACTATTAACAAAAAGTGAGCACATTTGGTGGGCTGATACCTGAACTAAGAGTATCCTGTATCTCTCTATTAAAAGCTTTTTCTATAAATGTTTTATGTCCTTTATTAAATATCATGACAGCAATATTTAAATAACTTTTGATATATTGAGCAATCCGCGTCTCGTTTGATTACGTTTATGACGGGAGTATGCCACTTTAAATAGTTACGTTTACTTAACCCTTTGACCGCCAATGACGCTTTAAGGCACCAGATAACAATAGATTTTCAATTGTGTCTGGATTTCTGGCGTTCAATGGGTTAATGAAGTAAAGCCTCGCCGTTTCTTTACCGTCGTGGAGATGCGAATATTTCGTTTCTACATACATATTTACTGATATAAGAATTTGTTGAAGTTCCGGTCTGTAGAGTTAGGCTGTGTAGGTTAGGGGTGCCAAGCCGGGTTACCCTCTCGTGTGCTTGGACTGTTGTTTGTCCTTGTCGAATTTATTCTGCAGGTAACGGCAACAGTTTGGGCCGGTGCACCCTGGGCGACGGGGAATCAGGGTTGCCAAACGTACGAGGTTCCTCGTACAAATACGAGATTTGTGGTCGTCCGGCCGAGGTACGAGGACACTATCAACCTTGTACAATTATGTACGAGATTTTGTAATATGACCATGCTGCATATTAAAAACTAGTGACATCTCTCAGAACTTAAACTTTTACACACAAAAAAATCCATTGGCTATATTTAGGCGACACAAATGTTTGTACTGCCCGGGGATCGAACCCGCAACCCTTGGTGTTGCAGTCGTCCTCTCAACCGCAACACCAAATCCGTCAAAATAAAGTAATAAGCTAGTAATGTTTATTTTATTTAGTATTTTTAATGATGAAAGCGTTTTGTTAGATGTATGAGGTTCGAAAGTCAAAGTACGAGATTTTTAGCTGCTTATGTACGAGGAATTTTATTTCGGGGTTGGCAACCCTGCTATGATCTTAATGTTTTACATTGAGCATCATTCCTCGTCGGCTAAAGACTCGGGGCGTGCCTGTGTAGCTCGGCTTTACATTACATCAGATAACTTATTTACAGCCCAAACCTAATGTGGACGTCATGGCAACATTTAACATGAAATGTTTTGATGGGATTAACGTTACACTAAAATTAGTCTCATCAATTATACAAACAAAATTGCTTTTGTGACTGCAATGTCACTTGGTATCTAACGTGTTGACCGATTACAGCATTCTTTTACATCTGCAATTCACTTAACAATATCAAATCGGTTAATTAAAACGTTTTTATATCTTGAATATAAAAATGTTCTTCATTTAAACGGGGTGCAGTATCATTTGAAATGTCGTGTGATTGATAGCTTAAATATTTTGTTAGTCTAAAACGTTTTGCTTTTATTTATTGTAGTCTACTACTGGGTATTGGTAGATATCCCTTCAAATTGTTGGATCAGGTTGGTGGATATAGTGTTGTTCGCCATTTCAAATCAGGTAAGATACAATACTGTATAACAAGCATTGCCAGCTTACAGTCAGTAATAAATATGAATATCCACTGGCATTCACACAGCGCCATCTAGCCCCAAGTTAAGCGTGAAGCCTGTATACATTGAAAACACCCAGACCATTACAAACAGATATGTTCATGAACACAAAAGTTTGTACTGCCCGGGGATCGAACCCAGAGCCCTTGTTGTTGCAGTCGACGTCTCAACCGCTTCACCAAATGGGTCGTCACAGTTTACAAGATGGTCAAGATGCTCACTACATAGTAAGTGCATGACCATGACAGATTTGTCGCCGCACTGCGCCCGACACCCGTGACCACAGACATCGGAATAACAATTAGACCGGACGAGTCGCTAAGTTTATAAGAAGACCCAATGTCGCAATTTCAACTTACACACACACATTAAAAATACTTACACTTAATAATATTACTCGTCATTGGTCAATGTTTACCCAATCACGGACATCTTGAACGCGGTGATCCATGCGGGGAAGCGTTATATCGATAGATAGCGATACTTTTTCTATTACCTGCACGAAGATTCAAAATAAAAATCCTACTGTTAATTTTGGGTTACGTGAAATAAATGTTAATTTTAAATGAAATATATTATTGGTGTATTAATAATGTTGAGGAACTTTAATAATATTATTAAAACAATATTATTAAGCCGCGTAGCTTTATTTATTTTATTAGAACTATAATTATCGATCGACGTATGTATATCATATCATCGCTAAAAATCAATACAGCGAAAGTAAATTTAATTACATTTCAAGAGATAATGTTTAGAATGAAAACATATATTTTTTTAAATAGCAACACCCAAGCAGATACGAGTATGTACGAGTAGATATGGTAAAATTAACATAAATATTTGTCTTGTAAAGGGTTACTTATTCCATGTTATAATAAACGTAAAACTTACAACGCTGATCTTCTGGGAACCTTAAATATTAGATACTATTACTATAGAATAGCTTCAGAAAAGGGCAGACATAATATAATGATAAATGTTAAAAAGTTATAAAATAAATCACTATTTGTTCATTATTTTAAAAATCCTTACAACCACATTCACAAATTAAAAATGGCCGTGGCGTGTTCACAGTCACCATTGATAAAAAGCCAATAGCCGTCGTGATTCTTATCAACTTTGTTCGCTTATTATGTACTTATGTTTTTAAACAAAACTTAAATATCGAATAAAAGATATAAAATAACTTTATATAAATAAAATAGCCTCAAAATATTTCTTAAATACTGTTAGTAGAATCGAGGATATAAAAAAATACAAACGTAAAATAATAAACAAAAACCTTCCGCTTCCATACAAGACTGCATACGAATATATCGATAGGTGGGTCGATAAAATGGTTCTCACTAGGCGTTTGTACCAACGGACGCGGTCAGGGGCCGTACTACCGAATAATGGTTCTAGTGGAACACGAGTAATGTTCGCTAACCATTGCGCGCATATTATGAATTGCGAACCGACGAACAGTTAGCACAGCCGCATTGTAATATAACTACCGAGATCGTTACAAAGAATTTACAGTGATATGTTTTCATGAATAAAAAACGGACGATTCGTTTAAATATCCTTTTTTAATTATATAAATCAAAGTTTTCGGTTCTTACCTGTGAAAAGTTATTCCATTATTTGCTAAATTTACTAAATCACTGCGATGATGGAATGTTACTATTGCACAGGACGGCATTTTGGAAAATAAACGGTATTTTCTTCTAAAATGCGTGCGTCTGGACGCGACTTACACAGAGCGTAAACTGGCAGCCAGTGTATGCTCGTTGAGCTTACATTTGTCGCACTTAAAAACGCGGCTTGCCCCATCTCCTTTATTGGGAAATCTGTGCCCGTGACAGTTACTAGGTCTCTTATACCCATCTCTTAGATGCCTTTAGGCTCGTCGAGTAAATTTTAAGGCTGAAAGCCATATACGCTCGCAAATTGCCCGGTGAACCTGTAAAGACCATCTGCGGCCAACAGCAGTGATCAGTTCGAAAGAAAAACCCTTCTCTTATATGTAAGTACTTTTAGTGATATTGGTTCCGTAGCCAAATGGCAAAAAACGGAACCCTTAAAGATTCGTCAAGTCTGTCTGTCGTCCGCCTATATGTCATACCCCTTTTTTATGTTTTATTGTACAAGAATGAGAGGTTTTTGTTTTATGTTTATTTTATTTACTGAAGTTTGTTATAATGATTTCCTCCATAAATATTTACTCACCCGGTAATTTTACTAGCTACAGTGCTCTCAACCCGAAACACGGATAAGCAAAACAATTCTTTCACGGGATGATATTATCTGGCACTGCGGTGATACCTACCTAGAAGACTCAGTACCGAGTCTAGCACCTAGTAATGATAATCGTACAAGTAGGTATATTTTTTTACTCACTGGTCCAATTTCCGGAACTATCAAAGTTAAATGAACAGACGAATAAACAGATCGTGTTTATTGGCAAATATCTGAAGGCAAGACTTACTGCAGAGTCGTTTAGGTAAGTACCACCGCAGTGCCAGATATCGTTCCGTGATAATTGTGTTTTGCACTTCTTAGTTTCTGGATCGCTCATCCTCATCTCAGACTGTAGCTAGTAAAATTACCGGGTCTATGAGACTTGACAGCTGTCGTCTCGGGTGACGGGCGCAGTGTTGGCGGAAAATAATGATAGGTACTGTGGTTCATTTCCATCAAAACTGAGTCTGTTATGTTCAAGCGTAACACTGTCCTCTAGAAGAGCGAACTGACTGTCCCGTACATTTGATGATGACGATGATGTTTTCAGGTCATCATGGAGGCGGCTGCAGCCGTACAACACGTGCAAACAGTGTACACAGCATTCCAGGTCATTGCCACCATGGGGATGATGGACTATATGTGCCCGGCGGAGGAAGCCTTTAATTGTATGTATTTTTAATGTTTGAGTTAATAACACATACACACACACACACGCACGCACGCACGCACGCACGCTACGCACGCACGCACGTGCGTACGCGTTGTTAAACTATGAAATATAATAATTGTAATAAAATTGTCTTATGTTTGACATACTTCTTAAATATTTGCTATTATTTTTTTATTTCCTGACATTACTAATATTTTACTTTTTAAATTTGTGTTCTATTTAAATAATGTATACTCAAAACATATTATGACTTTGACATGTAAAATTTGTACGCCTACTAAAGGCAAGACATAGTGATATATGCAAAACTATGACCAAACATCTGTTTATCTATTTGTCCACCGATGTCTAACAAATAAATGATATCATTTAATTTAATTTCAACTTGCGCGTCGTCTCACCCCGGTTTTCTGTAAAACCGATCGACCAGGACGCACAGCTCTCTTATGCTTAAAATATTTTTATTATGTGTTTGTATGTATGTTCTTCCTCTGAAATAGTTTGAATGAAAAATTGGCAATCAAGGCAAGGTACATAGATTCCAATTATTATAATAAGAAGCTTGATTACAATACGGAATGCTGAAAGCTAATAAACCTATTGCAATGGAAATAATCTGAAAGACAGAAGAGAGAAGAGTCGACAAATACTTCCCAAAATTCAATCTGAAAAGTATTTATAATGCAAAACCGTACTGGCCTTCGCTACGCCTAAGGCAATCTATTGATTGCAGGCCCTCAAACAGATTTCCACTTTAGCGATTTCAAATTGTATTTCGTGTTATTTTTTATTATTGTGTCCTTTGAAAATGAATAACAAGATTGTTGAGTTGGTACTGAAAAATGTGAAATATTGAAATGATATTTTTGAATTTGTTTTTGCAGTGAATACCCGCTTTCATTTTATCGTCGTCGGTTCTGGGACATCTGGCAGTGTATTAGTCTATAGACTTGCACAAAATCCAAAAATACGAATTTTGTTAATAGAAGCTGGTAAAAATCCACCAATGGAGACTTCTGTAAGTAAGCGATTTATTCATGGATAATATTTTTTTTTATTTCATTTTATAAACACAGCAATGTTAAATTGAAACTATTTCAACAGGCGTATATTGCGATGCGTCCTGAAACTAAAAATATTTTGCAGCACTCCCTAACTCGAAATATTTTACAAAATTTCAGATGCCAAAAGCATTTACATATACAAAACAGCCGCCGAACTTATGGAATGTTTCATATGAAGTCGACCGAAATGCTCCTACTTTCCATAAGGATGGTACGAGCCCTCTTTATATAGCAAAGTTGCTCGGGGGCACTTTTGGTGTAGGAAATTATTTATATGAACGCCCAGCTGCATGCGATTTCAAAGAATGGTCTAAAATTGTCAAAGGTTGTTCCCATGAGTGGACATACGATAAAGTTCTTCCAAGTTACATCAAGAGTGAAAACTTCAATGTCAAGGATGTCAACAATTCTGACCATGGACGCGATGGGCCTATAGGTATTACTGGATTCACCTCGGAAAAAAACAAGAAGTATGCTGAAGCACTTGAAGAAATTGGATACAAAAGAACAAAAGACTATACATCGGGATGTACAACAGGCTACAGTGATCCGTTCCTATTTTTATTCGGGAAAACACATCAATCTACCTGTTTTACTTATTTATTTAAGCTGAAAAAGAAACCTAACGTAACAATACTAAAACATACTACAGTTCACAAAATTACATTTGGCCCGAACAACAAAGCCGATGGTGTATGTTTCTATGATAAGAAACAAAAAGAAATTTGCATAAAAGCTACGAAAGGAGTAATTATATCAGCAGGCGCTATTCAGACTCCTGTGTTGCTAATGCGATCAGGTATAGGCCCTGAACAACATTTATCTAAATTAGGTATTCCTTGCAGAGCTAATCTTCCAGTTGGGCAAAATTTGATTGTTAAAGCTGGAGTAATTTTAATGTATAAGACTGAAAACTTAACAACTCCTATACTGACGGCTCCATATCAGTTCCCTATCCCATTTCAAATCGTACGTGGTGAAGTAGGTGCATCACCTGGTGAATGTTGTCCACATTATAGAGTATTACCATTCGTGGTGCATGACCAAGGCATGTTACAATACTGTATTGCCTGTTTTGCCATTGACCCTAATGTATGTCAGGGTTTTTATGATCAATGTATTAAAAAAGAAATATTGTTAAACATAGTAACCGATTTACAGCCAAAATCTAGAGGCACCGTTGAATTGAGAAGCTCAAACTATAATGAACCGCCACTTATCAAAAGTGGTTTATTAACAGATCAAAAAGACATAAATAACTTAATTAAATATATCAGAGAATTTAATAAAATTCTGAATACAAAATACTTTAAGAGTGTGCGAGCAAAACCAGTTATCGTGAATAAGTGCTCACATTATGTTTATAATAGCAACGAATACTGGGAATGTGTAATCAAAGGATTAATAACCTGCAATGGAGACCTATCCGGAACTTGTGCTATGGGTTCCGTAGTTGACTGCAATTTCCAAGTTATTGGAATAGGCAACCTTTATGTGGTTGATACAAGTGTCATTCCCATTCCATTGAGGTCTGGCCTGATTACTACTGCGGTCATGCTTGGTGAAAAGGCAGCTACACTATTGCTAAGGAATCTTGACCTTTCTGATGAACCTGGTGAATCTTCGCAAGATTGTGGACTTAACGAATGTAGTGAGCCTTGTAAACATTGTGGACCTAATGAACTTCCAAAACCTATTAAACCTAGTAAAACATGCGAGCACGGAAGCTGTACTAACACTGATAATCCTTTTGAACATAATGAAACAAATGAATATTGTGATTTCATGAAACGTATTGAAGCTAGTTGTACTAGTGAATACGTTGAACCCGTAAAAGGCAAAAACGCCAAGGATCCCAAGTACAAGGATGCAAAAGATGAAACACACAAGCACAAAAAAAGTAAGGACAAAAAGTCCAAAAAAGACAAAGATACATCAGAAAGCAATGAATCCAAGGAGTCTGAGAATTACCACCCAGAGCATTATTATGATTTTTAAATAAAGACTTGTGGTATGTTGTTGCTTGATATGTTATTATAATATGTCTGTGCTTTTTAACTTCGCAAATAAATGTATTTACGTGACTTCTCTTTCATTTTCTCTTCAGTAGCCAATAAGTATATAGATTATTCTTTATTTTAAAATCAAAACATAAAATGTCAGTGGACATATTTAAATCAAGCGATACGTTTTACTCATTTTTATTTCAGAAAAAATAACCATTCTATTTTTCAAATTGTCTTAAAGTGGTTATTTTACATCACCTATAAGTAGCTGGTCCTATCCCTCCAACGTTTAGTATTCGGATCTCTAAAATGAATCTTCATAATATCAAAGAACAAACTGAAATAAAAATATATGTTGATGTGAAAATTTAAATTAGGCACGTTTAATTGAGCATACTGGAGTACTAGGAGGGACTGTGAACAAAGCTGTGACGAACATATGTACAAGTATTACCGGCGTAGAAAACACAAAGCAATTCTACTCAGTTTTAAACTTATTATGAAATAATCGGAGCGTCAGTGGTTCATTGGTGTGGATCCTTCCGATCTATAGGGTGCAGGTTTAAATTCCACCACGTTCTAATTTTCTAAATTACATGTACATTTATCCGACGCTCTTACGGTGAAGGAAAACATCGTATGGAAACCTGCGCACGCCTACGAAAAGATTCAAAGCTCGTGCGCCAAACCCTCAGTGGATCCGCGTGATCGACTAAGGCCTATTCACCCTATACCTTAGTAGCTGTAGTATATAGTAGTAGTAGTATATGTAGCTGATGATGAAGAAATTTTACAAAAAAATACGTTGATTAGCCATACAAAGTTAAGTGATTCCAATTTTACGGTTTCTTTTTTTTCTAAAAGCTATATGTAAATAAAATGTGTAAATTATTTAAATATAAGACTACTACTATGCGTGAATCTTCAAAGTCAAAGTCAAAGTCAAAAACATTTATTTCAAATTAGCCTTACAAAAAGCACTTATGAACGTCAAAAAATATAATAAAAAACGATTAAATTACTAAACTAAAAATATGAGTTTTGATGCTTTGAAAAAAAAGCACTTCAGTGGTTTGGCCTGTTGAGAAAGAAGCACTCAAGAAAACTCAACAGTGTCAAATGTTTTTTAAAAACATTTTCATTTTCCTTAATTTAACAATATATCATAAACACTGAAATAGCTGAGCAGTTTAAGACCACGGATTTTTATCACATAAATATTCGTCAATAGTGTAGTACCCTTTTTTAGAAAGGTGGTTTTTTTTATTCTAGCTTTAAACATGTGTAAAGGTAACTCGACAATATTTTGCGGTACCTTATTGAAAAACTTTGTACATCTTCCTATAAAAGATTTACCTACTTTATGTAGTCTCAAGTCTGGAATAGCAAGTTTGTTTCTATTATATATTATTATTATTTTTTTTATTATATATTCTTCAAATCCATATCTTACAGCACATACTAGGCTTCATCACTGGAGCAGGCAACTACTTATTTTTACTTCGTATTTCCTTAACTTCTTCGACATAGGCACGGTATCACTCTATCATTAGCTTTTCCCAAAACCATGAATAGGTGCCGTAAGTTGCTGATCTACCTCACTCTTAATGAATATTCAATTCATTATGGAGCGTCGGTTGCTTGGTGTGGACTATTGCTTCCGATCTGGAGGGCGCAGGTTCAAATCCCGCCACGTACTTATGTCTTTTGAATTTTTAAAATTATATGTATATACGTGTATATGTATTATCCGAAACCTGCGTACGCCTTTGACGTAATCCAAAGTCGGCACTCAGCCCGCGTGGACGACTAAGGCCCTATAAGGGTAGGCTCATGCCCCTCGGCGGGGGCGTATAATAAGAATGATGATGATGATGACTAGTTACCGTGATGATTTCCAACCTTTACATCATATCAGGTGTTGCACCAGGTTAATAATATTAGGGAAAATTAATAATGAACATAGCTAACAAAATATTGACCAAATTACCATGTAAACTGCAGCTTAATATGAAATTCAGAAGTTAAAAACACAATTGGATATTATGTTTATTATAATTTGCTTGTATATTTAATAAATATTATTAAAACAATATTACCAATTGAACATTTACACAAGCGTATAACATGCGGGCTATCGTATATCCTGTCAATAACATGAAATAAAAAATTATTACTCTTCGGGTGAAGTTTTACGAAAGCCCATTGTCCTTTTTGATCATATCAGCTGCTTTTTCACCAATCATAATAACAGCGGCATTGGTGTTGGAACTTGTAACAACAGGCATGATACTTGCGTCTACCACTCTTAATTTGCCAATGCCTATAACACGAAGTCTGCTATCCACAACTTTACCCATAGAACAAGTTCCCGAGTAGTGGAAAATAGTTGCTGACGTGCATGTTACAAACGTTTTCCAATCATTTTTACTTTTTGAACTCACTCCTACGCCACTAGGCTCAAATAATTCTGCATCAGCATTTTTGAAAAATGAAGTACTTTCTAATTTGCGGAAATCTTCTAGGTATTTTACGAAATTATCTAGATCTTCATCCTGGCCATCTACTCGTAAGTCAATAATGGGACTCGTCCTAGGGTCTTTATTTCGAAGTGACAGTACGCCACGCGTCATCGGCTTAGCATCACGAGCAGTGTAAATACTTCCTTCCCTTTATTTTCATACATTTCTTGGCAATAATTATATTGAATGCGAGTACACTGCACAAAACCTAGCAGCTGCTCTGCGTTTAGTATAAAACTAAGGGTCTGATAATCTGGAAAAGTTTGATTTTTATCTAGACTTACAAAGCCTGCTATTACTGGATAAGGATATTCATGAGGATTAGTGGGTTTTGACGATGTAAAATTAATATTATTCATAATATGTATAATCACCAACGAGGTGTGATCTTGAAGATTTCGGCCCACCGGTAAATTGATAAAACTGGAATATTCAAACGCTTTAATTGTTTTGCAGGACCTATGCCTGACAGCATAAGTAGTTGTGGAGAATTAAAAGCGCCTGCTGACAATATAACCTCCAAATTTGCAAACACTTGAATGACTTCATTGTTCGCATTTAATAATTCCACACCCTCAGCATTGTTATTATCGTCAAAAATAACCTTTGTCACCAATGCGTGTTTGAATACGTATAAATTCTTACGATCTTTTATAGGTGACAGAAATGCTTGTGCTGTACTTTGGCGAACTCCGTCAGCTATAGTAAACGTAGGTTCTGCATATCCTAAAATATTGTTGCCATTTAGATCAATTATAACTTTACGACCGTTTTCTTCAAAAGCCCGAAGGTACGGTTTCGATTCATTATTCCTAGGTTTAGTTATTCCTAGATAACCATCTGAAGAATGGAAAGATCCGTATTGCGATTGCAGCACTTCTTCATCCTTGAATCTTTCACTTTTTTTAAAATATGGCAATACGTTTTTGTAGTTCCATGATTCATCGTTAGCGATTTTTGCCCAAGTATTGAAATCATTAGGATCACCTCGCAAATAAAACATGTAGTTCAGGCTGCTAGAGCCACCAAGCATCCTACCTCGAGTGGTTTTATAAACACGATTGACATGGCAATTCGTCCATGGTCCATCATCAGTTGATGTATAGTTCCAATCAACAGCAGTATTTGACATAATTCCCAATAAACTTGGCAACTGTAATGAATAAAATATGCATTTATAGTTTACAAGGTAATTAAAAATAAATTTCTGTCATATATGGGAACTTCTTATTTAGATGTTAATTAATTATCCCATAATTATGTTGCTGTACTAGCAACATAATTATGAATAATTGAATAATAGGTGGCAATAAATATGATGCAGTCCTACTGTGTAGTAATGGAAAGTAGTATGGATAGTATGGATAAGAATAAAAGCCTTTCAAATCACAAATCCTTGTCAAAACATGTGGTGCTCCTCAGAGAAGCGTGCTTGGTCACCTACTATTTATCTAGGTAGGTTTCTATTCTGGTTGTTAACATCAGTAATGACCTCACTGATGTTAACAACCAGAAGTGCAGAAGTGCACATTATTTGCATGATGATTTTCCAGTTGTTAAGTATAAATGGAAACTTGACTTTTATTAGGACATTACATTTCTATTTATTTATTATTATAATATATACAATAAAATAAAGAAATAAAATAATAAATAAACATAAACAAATACATATAATAAAAAAATATAAGTATAAAAAAAACAAATAAAAAAAAAGCAGAAAAGTTACATAATATATATTTACTATTACTCGTAAATAATTAATAAACAAATTATATAAATTGCAAAGTAAAATTAAAAATGCAAAGCAATAAAAAACATGAGTAAGGCAACCAGTGAGATACAAGAAACATTTAATTAAGTAAAAGAAAGACTAAAAGAAGACGAGTTTCGTTAAAGAAACAGAGCTTTACTCTTTTCTTAAATGAACATTTTGATGGAACTGATCTAATATCTATAGGCAGTTCATTCCATAGCCGAATGACTTGTATGGTGAAAGATTTCGCCAGAAAGTCAGTGTGGTGCAAGGGGGTACCCATACAATGATTGTCAGAAGACCAAAGTAACCGACTATGAGTTTGGGACAGAAATTTGAACTTTTCCCTAAGATACGAAGGAGAAAGGGGGTCGTTGAGTTTCCTATGCTTCTGTAAATATGATAAATACGATCTTACAGACCACTATCGTTAAAGACCAATAAAGTGGGTCACGGCCCAATCATCACAAAGTTCTTCTTCGTAAGGAGGCCTGTGCAGCATCTTAAATTTGCACGTTAAATACCAGTTCATTGTATGTTTGATTGATACTTACTTCTGATTCCAGTGGGGGATCTCCGCCGGCTTCTACTAAAAGTACTTTGGTTGAAGGGTTTTCTGTCAGTCTGTTTGCTAAGACGCTTCCAGCTGAACCTGCACCCACTATAATAAAATCGAAACGGTCTCCATCTGTTGGACAGAAAGGTACTTTTTATCATTTATCTCCAATTGAAATTGTTAGTTTTTGTTCAAGTGTGTATATTTCCTATTATTTCACTGTTCTGCTATTACTAGATATAATATCCATAATTATTTAATGGCTCTCCTTATATTTTGATTTTTGCATAACAACAGTTATTATCATCAGTAATTTTTATTGAGGTGATTATAAACATATTTATATTTTGCAGTAGCTGTATACATTTTATAGAAATAATTAATAAAATGTATACTGCGACGAAATTTTTATTAGTTCCGTCGTAGCTAGGGTTGCCAGGTGTTAGGATAAAGCAGGACATACGTAGGATTTTTGATTGCTTGTCCGGCCAAAATAAGCGGCATCCGGCCTGTTAGGATTTAAGTAGGATTTTTCAATTTCGAAATTCGCGCGCGGATCGAGATCGAATCACGCTGAACGATTTTTTTTTTCTTTCGAACTGACTACTGCTGTTGGCCGCAGATGGCCTTTACAGCTTCACCGGGCAAGTGGCGAGCGCAGATGGCTCTCAGCCTTAAAAACGCCGAACGAGTATCGTCGCGACGCGGGGCGTGGCGACCGGCGGCCGCGCGCTCGGCTAGCCGAGTTGACCCGAGAACAGCCGACCGCTGTTTTGAAAAATGTTCTCGCGCCATATGTTTTAAAAAGAATATTGGACGAGTTGTCTGAAATAAAATACATAAGCGCCTCTACCGACGCAAGTAATCATGATGCTATTAAGTTATTTCCGAATGTTAGGACAAAAAAAAATTAGTTTTACACTTTTTATAAAAAAATGGACAAAAAAACAAGATGTCCGGATTTTTTACCCATATCAGGACAAACTCACAGGTCTGTCCGGCTTTTGTGTCTGAGGACCTGACAACCCTTGTCGTAGGGATGACAACATTTATAATTAAGGGAGCATGACGAATGAGCAATGCGACAGCAGCCAATTATGGTCATGTATCAACTTTGCATCAACTTTTTACAATATAAAATACTCGGCGTGCAGTTTTTTCATCATCAGTATCATTAAATCATCTACAGAACGCCTTAATCTTTCAAAGTGATTTGTTAAATTACTCCTAGGTCGACCATTGATATTATCTTCCAATGTGCATGTTCAAATCCCGCCACATACCAAAAAAAATATACATTAAAATTTTCCAAGTTATATGTACGTTAATTCGACGGATTTACGGTGAAGGAAGACATCGTAGGGAAACCTGCGCGCTTTCAAGGGTTTCAAGGGTTGTGCGTGAAGTCGGTAAATCCGCACTGGGCCGGCGTTTACGACTAGGGCCTTATCACCTTTTACTAGGCTCGTGCCCCTTGCTGGGGACTTTTATGAGTTTATGATGACTCCTAGATGACCTTTTCTGTTAAAGCTTCTCCGGGAGAAGGCTGACAATATATAGATAGATAAAATATTTATTTGTAAACTGAAACACACACAAATTCATAACAATACCAAAATAGAAAAAAATGATTTTCTATTAAGTCTAGATTGCTAATAGTTGATTGATGTGATCATACCAACGTGATAATATTAGGTAATCCACTGCTGTTTGTGTGGCGGTTCAAAAAATAAAATAATGGCTGGCTGAATAAGCTTAATTAATTGAAGTCCATCGGCTTTCTGTGAGCGCTTTCACTTCTTGCCAAGTGTTGTTTGTGTTGTGACCGAAATCAAAATATTCATTCGTTGATTCATTTTCAGAGGCACAGATTAAAATTGTTACATAAGTAATATTGTTTTTGTATGACCTTCCCACACGCACTTGGAAGGAAACATCTAGGAAAGAACTTGAAATGTTTTTAAACTAAAGTACTGATATGATATGAGTACTTTTAACCGATACTCACTCGATACTTGATTATAAAGTATCGATACTAAAAATACTTGGTATCGGATAAAAGTATCGAGTATGTACTCGTATTTACTCATATCGTTTCATCCCTAGGTAGTTACCACCGCAGTGCCAGATATTGTCCTGTGAAACAGGAGTATTTTGCACTTCTATGTTTCGGGGTGAGGGCACTGTTGTTAGTAAAATAACTTGGTATAAGAGAACTAGCATCTGTTGTCTCGGGTGACGTGCGCAAGCCAGTGTTGGCGGAAAATAATAGATAAATATACACTGACACAGACAACAAATGATAAACATACTTATATACTTTTACTTTCTATGTATTTATACATATTATTTTCTAAATAAAAAAATAAAAATAAAAAAAATAAAATAAAAAAAATATACATAGAGAGCACCCAGACCAACACAAACAGACATGTTTATGC
>PQWD01012968.1:0-46409 GCA_019425675.1 Leucinodes orbonalis | reverse complement strand
GAATAGTTTTACATAGTGAGAAGACGACTTTTGCCCAAAGCCCAAACTCATTTCTCTGGTGAAAATAGGTGGTATCTGAAAGTTCTTCACCTCTATATACGAGAAAATCATAAATGAAGCCCGAACGCCAGCTTTGTTTGATATTTTGTACCCCCATTTGCGAGGCTGCTCTTTACGTATTGTTTTCGATTACCGGCTTTTTGCCCTATATGTCACCATCATTTCATCAATGCTGAACCTGGTTCATGAGGAACTCTCAAAAAGTTGGCACGTACTTTCTCAATGAGTGGCCTAACTTAAAAATACCGATCACCGTCATCAAGCAGATTGTCGTTGAAGTGGATGTACCGTCGTATCTGTTAAAATTTTTGAAGTTCATTACATCAGCTATTTGTGAAATTTGAATTTCTGACACCTTTTTGTTTTTGAGGTTTAAGTAGTTAAAATTTGAGGTTACATTAGCACCTTCAGTCGAGCAGGCGTACAAAAGGAGCTTCAATTGGGGAAGGGTTAGTTTGGTTAATCTTAAACTTTAACTTTTTAAGGATTATCTCAATTATTTAAAATAAAACAAATAATTTACATATTTACGTAGGTAAACATACAAATTGTGTTGAACAAATCTCCTAAAGGATCTAGGTGGAGACTTTGTTTTCCTTCTCCAGGCGTATAATATTAACCATTCACTTAAATCTTTTTTCTTGTGTTCACGCCTGAACGCTTTTTTAAGTCCTCGCCACTGGATTCTTTTCTATGGTGTGTGTCCCGTCCCGTCCCGTGTGGTGCCATAAATCTATTTTGAGAATCACTATGATTACCCTTTTGTGAATATAGCCATTTTTTCAGAAAAACTCAAAGTAGGCTCTCCAATAATCGGTGTGATGAGTGTACCAATGCTTCCGCAGACCATCATTATCGGGACACACTTCAAGCGGAAAGCTTCGCTTTGTCTTCTTAGCATTCCCGTATCGAGCGGCCTTCAATCACTCTTCCTCAATTATACTTCCGGTTTCTAAACTTGATTCATCGATTTGTACAATCTTCGACGGACCACCAATTTTTCAATTTCTTTCATCACCAACTTCCAGTTGTTTTTGCTGACAACACAATTTTGCCTTCAATGGCGCAAACTTCTATACCAATCTCTTCCGCTTATACAGAAGAAGCCGGTTTCAGTAGGTAAGATAATATTTCAGATGGTAACTGATTCCACAGTTTTGCCGTACGTGGTAAAAATTTTCGACAAAAGCGTACGGTGAGGCTTCCATTCATCAAGGTGGTATGATGTCGGATTTTGTAGTTGTATCACGCTGGTTTCTGTGAGGCCATGTTATCACTCTCCTACACTTACTTAACAATTAGATAAGCTCATGCTGTCATCGCTGCAAGATCGCCACTATTTCTCCGACATCTATTATGAAATCTTCGTTTCATTTCTATTACTTTATCACAGTTATTCATTTTCCAGTTTCTGAACATGCTTTCGTGACAAACCTGGTTTATCTCCTTTACACAAACTATGCAAATGCGCCGCATAAAGCGCGCACGTTACATACTGTTAATATTTTCATCGCTGCTGAGAGATATCTTAGAGATATTAAAATCATTTTCGATAATATGTTTGTTCTCATAAACGTTCAAAATGGTGGAGATTATATTTTATAAAATTGTTATATTTAAATAAAAAACAAATAAATCGATCACAAATCGGAGGTTGGATGGTTTAGTTAATATTACTACTAGGTTTAACAACTCAAGTTTTTATAAGTTGGTGTATTGTACATTTCATTTTCGATGGACTTTGACGGCTAAATTCATAGGGGCGACCATGTCTTCACGACGATACTTGATGAAACCATAAATTTATTCTCGGGTATTAAATAATCCATACATTTTATTTAAATTTATTCTCGGGTATTAATAATCCATAAATTACAACTCCGTAAATCAGGCGACAAAGGTTCCCAAGTGACTGTTCACTTCGAACACTGACAATGCTTTAGTATTGCTAAGATGCTATATCCTATGGACTTTAGCAGAGTATTTGTACTCTTTAATTTTGGACCAAATCTTAACCATCGACTTCTTATTTTTTCATTCTATATTTTCTCTCCACTGAACATTTTGTTTGTTTCAAAGTTTGTAGCCTGTTTGTTCCTGTACGAGCCTTACGATGTGTAGTTGTATCACGCTGGTTTTCTGTGAGGCCATG
Organism: Leucinodes orbonalis; assembly: GCA_019425675.1. Taxonomy (NCBI): domain Eukaryota; kingdom Metazoa; phylum Arthropoda; class Insecta; order Lepidoptera; family Crambidae; genus Leucinodes; species Leucinodes orbonalis. Next base: position 44,197 of record PQWD01012968.1, on the reverse strand, counting down.
TTATCACTCTCTACACTCACTACAAAATTTCTTTCTTTAAACTGTTTTGAATTGGTAGGTAATCATGATCAAAAATGAAGCGGTATATTGTCCATTATAATTTTCGAATTTTGTTTTGACGGCTTAATTCATAGGAGCGACCATGTCTTAACGACGATACTTCGATGAAATTATAAATTTATTCTCGGGTATTAAATAATCCATAAATTTTACAACTCAGTAAATCAGGCGACAAAGGTTCCCCAAGTGACTGTTCACTTCGAACACTGACGATGCTTTAGTATTGCTTAAGATGCTATATCCATATGGACGGTTTAGCAGAGTATTTGTACTCTTTAAATTTGGCACCAAATCTTAACCATCGACTTCTTATTTTTTCATTCTACATTTTCTCTCCACTGTTTAACAATATCCATTGCGGAATAGCTGTGTTCCCCGAACTGAACATTTTGTTTGTTTCAAAGTATCACGCTGGTTTTCTGTGAGGCCATGTTATCACTCTCTACACTCACTACAGAATTTCTTTCTTTAAACTGTTTGAATTCGTGGTCAAAAATGAAACGGTATAGTGTCCATTATAATTTTCGAATTTTGTTTTGACGGCTTAATTCATAGGAGCGACCATGTCTTAACGACGAAACTTCGATGAAACCATAAATATATTCTCGGGTATTAAATAATCCATAAATTTTACAACTCCGTAAATCTGGCGACAAGGTTCCCCAAGTGACTGTTCACTTCGAATGCTGACGATGCTTTAGTATTTATTTGCGCGACTTAAGGGCATCAAGGATGTCAGAGCTAAGCAGCTGTTTAGGTACGCGCTAAATTGCGAGTTGTCGTTCTTCGGAGAGAGTGTAAGTATGGAAGGAAATGTCCATAACTTTAAGATGAGGCGGAGATGGTCGTTAGAGGTGGGGGTTAGGACTTTGATACCGTCTTTTGTGTGTTTTTTTAAATTTCTTTTCTTTAAGAAGTTTTCGATTTTCCTCGATTTGGTCACAATCGCAGGCTATCAGGTACGAACTCACGGTTGAGCCTCAGGGTGCCCTTGGTGTCCGTATTTTTCGCCTTCAGACTGCGTGACAGCAAGGGACTATTGTAAAAGTTGTCCATCAAGAGAGTGTGACTGACGTACAAATGAGGTCCCTCAGGGTTCCCAATCTGCGCCACTCTCACTATCCCTTTTGACTGCGTAAAATAAAAATTTCCACATGTAACCCGTATTAGACTCGCACAACTCTTAAGTGTTTATACCCACCTGAGCAGCCTTATTTGCAATCAACTGAACGAAAGAGGGGCGATATTAGAGTACTTGCGGGAATGTCTTTGTTCACAAAATGCAGAGTACGTTTGATGGTAACAAATCCTGATTTGAATTATAAGTTTAGTTCTTATTCATCAACTGCCTAGGTTTTGTAATACAATATCGAGTATAATGTAGATTCCGACCACCGTTCCGCCACAAGTCTTGCCTTAGAAACGTAAACTGATATCGGTATATTTGTCTGACGTGTATTAATAATAATAATAATCTTTCAGGTAAGTTGCACCCATACAAATTCATCAATTCACCAAATAAAAACAAAATGAAAAATTACACAATTATCACTCATACAATATTAATAAAATACAAATTTTGGATTACATCCCGATAGGTTTTAAATTAAATTCGAGGAAAAATAGATATTATTTGGTATTGATCTAAATAAACATATTTAAATTTCACATCGATGCTTCGTGCGGTAATAGAAGGCATCGAGGTACAGGGGGTCCCTAATGTCGTACGCCCAGTAACCCCCATGCTTCCTGCTGAAGTGTCTTTTCATATTGCGGTACATGGTGAAATGCCCGCATAAGACACACTGCTATCCAGTCCAGTCCGGCTGTCGCTCCGCATTCCCGCTCCCCATCTCCCCGAACAGAGCCGCCGGTACCACCGCAGGCACCATCGCCGGCGCTGTTGATGGCCCCGCGCTACCTCCTCGCATTTACTTTACAATCAAATTAGCCACCAAGATCTACCCGCTCCACTTCCACGCGGGGCCACCTCTGACTCCGCCTCCTGCTCCCCCCCCACTCCGCTCCACTTGTGCCCGAGCCCTTACCCGATCCAAGCATCCCGCCGGCATTGGTGTAGATACTGGGAGATAAGGGCATCATTAACAGTACACCCTGTAACACAACACTCGATGAGTCCGTATAATTTATTTAGCCTGTCCTCACGTCGTCGCACTTTCGAATTCAAGGCGTTCTCTGTATGCTTTTCATTTCTTTAAATATTAAGCCACTTTGAAAATTACGGTATTTACATCAAGAGATAACGCACGACCCATTTTTGAATTTTTATCTCATGTGCGTCTGAAATGACACTTCCTACTGCCACGAGCGTTGTCGGCGGATTAATACAGCATTATTACATTTAACTTTCAATAACAACACTTACTATAGATAGAGTTAAAAAAAGTTAAGATTTTATTTTAACATGTTTATTAAGGCAATGAAACACATTCAAAATCATCGGCAAAATCTGAATCTTCACTGGGACCGTCCTGCAGGTTAATCAACATTTCCTGGTCGCATATTTAATCAAATTGTAGTTCCCGTTCCCAAGTTCTCTATCGTAAAGCTTTCGTAAGCATCATTTAATAATGTCAACATTTTTTTTTGCTGTGAAAGGCGGTGTGATACAATTATAATGAGTAATGTTTTATTGGTGGCCTGGTTAAGATAACACAGCACCGTATTTTAAAAACAAATTACAACAGTGTTCCTTAATTTCGATATTTTTAACAATTTTAAGTCATTATCTTCTTTTGAAATAAATAATATCTAGATTATTTATATAGGTAAACCTTTTACTTGGGCTCATATCAGCTCAAAAACGTAGCACTGGCAATGGTAAGGCGATAAACGAATCACTGTATGGCCCATTTCTTTTGCTATTTCATCCAATATATATGTTGGGGCTTATGTATGCTGGCTAATTTTAATAATATCTTTTCCAATAAACTATCATTGACTTGGACACTTTTTTTTTCAAATCATACAATTATTTCCGCCTTCCGTATGTAGTCGTTTTTTATCGGGGTTTTATATTTTTGTACGGAGTGGTATGAAGCATTATTAAAAATTGCTTAAAATTGTTCATAATTTAAAATTGTGTGAAGACTGTTCATTCACGCAAAATTCATTTTTTCATTCAATTTCTTCGTCATAGTCCGTGTTTTTTGGGATTTAAAAGCCAGCAAACAATTACAAAACCTGACGACGCACTATGTGACGAAACGGTATTTTTTCATCTCAAAATCGATAACTCTTGTTTTCTCCTTGATTTTTTACGTATTCATGAATAGTAATACAATAAATTGAATCAAGCATCATCATCTTAATAAGTATATATTTTTTCCTAAAAATACTCAAAGTTATACGAAATTACATACAAAAAATTATACAATAATAATAAAATAGCAATCAATATTACACTTTTGCTTAAAATAACTTTAAAACTCTACTCACTCTCACTACTAAACAAACATGATAAAAAATAATTATAAAGTAACACTTATCAGACTCATCACTTTACCTTTCCAACAATTCTTTAGCTTCGTCAAACAATTCTTTGTATATAAGAAAACTCGTTTTATTTAAGTAAGATATATACAGATCAGATGTATATAACAAAATATTCAGAACGTCTTCGTTTGTTGCTGTTCTGGTACTCTTTCTAGCGTTATGTAGCCTATAATTCTTGTAATCTTTATGTCAGGCTTCCTGGGCATCTTCGGATAGTTGGCAATCTATAGGCAAAACTGCATAATGCTCGATTATTTTAGAACCGTGTATAAGTACTTTATGAACCGAAGATGACATTTAGTACCAGTTGTATTTGCTTACGTATAATTGCGCGGTTATCAATGTATACTGGCCAAATCTTTCTGCGTTTATAGGAAGTCCCGATGACATGGTTTGAAGAATTACTTATATACTCTTGATTAATATTTAAATGCATCTTCATTTCCAACTCTCGTAGTAACTTTTAAAAAAATCATTCATTTGTGAGAGGTGTTCTGGGAGTGACTTGGTGCAACAACTCTCTGTTGTTGCACCAAGTGCAAAATGTCTCCAAAATGATGTTTACATATAAAACATAACTATTTATAAATGCAATGTTTAGCATTCCGTAAAAATTACATAAAGGCCAACGACGAGTTTTCAGCTGCAAGAAGCGAGAGAACACATTTGGTCCAAGGTGTCTACTCCGCCCTTAGTTTGATTGTAAAATTCTACCATCGTGGGCTTTTTAGTCATCTCATTAATTGTCCCTTCCGCATCACAAGTCGACAATAGGAATATTGTCTTTTGGGGCTTTGGCTTGTATGAAAGCAATGTCAGTTCCTGGTCATAACAGAAAATAGCTGTTCCTGTATTCCGGGTCCGCTCATGCTGTAATTCTAACGGTATCTCCCTCTTATTAGCACGTAGAGTTCCAACCAAAGTCAACTTATACGGTTCTTTTACTAAACTTTTGGCTAGTGGTACCGAAGTCAACCAGTTGTCCATAGTTATATTTCTATTTGTGCCGTGCACAGTCCGTGTCAATTTTTTGACAAAATATTCACCTAGTGGCAATCCATCCGTTTTAGTGAAAGAACCTAGATAGGGCTCGCCATCCACCATATACTTTGTAGAATTATCTACCAACATTACAATTTTCACACCATATTTATTTGGTTTATTAGGAATATAAATTCTAAGAGGACATCTGCCTCTAAAGCCCAATAATTGTTCATCGATGGTAAGGTAGCAACTAGGTTTATAGTTATCTTGACATGCAATTATAAAAAGATCCCACATATCTCGAAAAGGGGCATATACATCAGTCAAATTTTCGCTGTTCGCGTGTAGGCTTATCGTCAAATCTGAGGCAGTTTGTAAGAAAATTAAATCTCTCATTAGATATAGTGCTACGGTATTGATTGCCACAGAAGGTAACATCAAAGCCCCCTTGATGGTAAATGATTATCCTTCATTGCTGCAGATAATGTAAGGATCCCGATCAGAGCTTTAATTTCATTGGAATCTGTCTGTCTCTGGGTGGCTTTTACACCCTTGTATTTAACGTTTTTTATTGCTATCTCGGCATTAGTGTGGGTTACAATTAAATCAATCATACTATTAGTTACAAAAATTAAAAAGCAGGAAAGCGGATCTAGTTCGTTTTTAGAATTACGCGTAGGCCCAGGTCTGATATGAACAATATTTCTTGAGGCCGTTCGGCTTCGTGAACTCGGTTTCACTGATGACCATTTGTGTTTGTCTTTTCCGCGAAGAATATTACGTGATGGTGTAATAATTAGTTCATGTGGTTGACCCGAAGTGCTAGGTAACGGGTCTTCAATTGATGGAGATGCACTTGCCTGAATATCTTCAGTAGAAGGCGATTGTTCTACCACAGAAAAAATCTCTTCCTCACCATCGGTTTCATAAGCCGGATCAGCCTCAAGGTGATCTTCTTTCTCACTCGCAGAGCAGTCTTCGTCACTATTATCTTCTAACAGTAGCCGGAGAATCGTATCTAAAATAAAAATATATACAAATAAAAATAATGTAGGTTCTTATTTCAGTGTTGGCAAATAAAGTACAAAGTTTACAGAACACCGAAATAATTATAACACCAAAACGGAATGAAAAATAACTGCAAGAATAACGTTAATACGAACCTTCGTCGATTCGACGACTCATGGTGGGTCGAACGGCGTACACAGGGCCCCTACACCAAAACACACCGTACACGAGTTGCGGGTCGACTAGCTGGAATCTGAAAAGCGTACGACGACGCACTCAAAAGTTATACCACTTTTTTTTTGAGTCCGCGTCGTCGTTTTGACGAAGGTTAGTGATCTAGGGTTAAAGGAAGGTGCACTATCTAGATTGAGTATGTTTTGTAGAATTACTTTTTTCTTCTCTTTCCTTATTACTAATAATATTCATAATCGATGCTTCATCATTTTTACCCATGGATCGTAAACTTGCACATAGGCGTTACGGATGTGTCCCATTTCATATTCCTGAACCAGTTCCGTATTATTTCGTATTTTTTTCGGAACACTCATTATATGGCTTTGTTTAGTATTGAAGCCAGAATTTTCAGATGTTGAGGCACTGCAAGAATTGGTACTTTAAACTCATCATTTAACCGATTTGAGTATAGACTCTCCAACCTATCGGGCTTTCTTTAAGCCATTTCTGGTTGCAACTTGCTGTTAGATTTTTTTGAATATTTTCTATTATAGTGTTAACGTCAGTTTCTGATAATTAAAAGCGCAATAATACGCAAAAAATAATTCGAGCCAGAGCAATGTCGGTGCGTTCCACTAAGACCTTTCTTTTGACTTTGCTTACAGGGTAAATAAACTAAGACTAGTAAAACCAACTTTAGAAATATTTAATCAGAATCAAAAAAAATAATATGTATAATAAAACTGTTTATTATATAAATTAAATAATATAAAGACAGGCCCTAACCACAACCACTTGTCCCATCCCATGGGTCATCATCAGGTTAAGGTGTTACACCCATGTCATTATCTTCTTCTTCATCTTCGCTGCAGCTAGATGAACTGTCGTCATCGTCATCACTTTCGGGGTTCACATAAATTATGAAGTCTTCTAATGCATGTTCGTTAGTGACTTCGCGTGACCAATACTTTTTCCCGACTCTTTTAATGTGCTTTATTTGTTTCTTCCGGTCATCGGGTGTTATTGAGGCTATTTTGCTCTTATATTGCTCAACATTTTTGTCTGCTACGCGTTGTTTAATGAGGTTCCAAATGTGCTCAACTCGTATTAATAATTCTGGCTTTTCCAGTATTCTTCAAAAGAAATGTGGTGTTCCCTAATCCATTTCTTAATGTCGTTTTTGCAAGTAGCAGTGGTAGGAGGCTTGTCCAGTTCCATATTGTGGTAAGATGCATTATCCATAACCAAAATAGAGTTCTGTGGGAGATTTGGAATCAATTTTTATTTTGTTGGGAATTCCGTGCTCGGGTAAAATAAGAATACCTATACTCTTAAATTTTTCATGAAATTACCGCCATTCATCTCGTCGTGATTGTCTCCAGTTTTTGATTTTGCTTTATAAAGTAAGCCAGCACCATCGATGAAACCATTTTCACCACCAGCATCTTACGTTCCGTAACCCTAACAACAAGCATAAATTATCTGTCTTAACTCTTTCGATACTATTCAGTCAAAAAAAAACCGGCCAAGTGCGAGCCGGACTCGCGCACGAAATGTTCTGTGCCATTATCATTAAAAACGGCAAAAATCACGTTTGTTGTATGGGAGCCCCCTTCAATATTTATTTTATTATAATTCAATATTGTATTTTAAATTATAATAAATAACCAATATTCTGTGAACCTTTCAAGCTTCTATCGATTTCAGTTATTAATATGGAGCAAAACCAGCAAGAAAATCACGTATGGGCTCACCCATGTGGTATTTTTATGGGTACCTTAAGTTCACGAAGCTCTTGGTCCTAAACTCTAATTCCACCTAACAACGTTAAAATAAAATATAAACCAAAACATTTTATTTTCGTTTCTACATTATTTTTAATAATATAGAAACGATTAATATGCGCCTAGGCTTGCTCNTGTGTTTGTCTTTTCCGCGAAGAATATTACGTGATGGTGTAATAATTAGTTCATGTGGTTGACCCGAAGTGCTAGGTAACGGGTCTTCAATTGATGAAGATGCACTTGCCTGAATATCTTCAGTAGAAGGCGATTGTTCTACCACAGAAAAAATCTCTTCCTCACCATCGGTTTCATAAGCCGGATCAGCCTCAAGGTGATCTTCTTTCTCACTCGCAGAGCAGTCTTCGTCACTATTATCTTCTAACAGTAGCCGGAGAATCGTATCTAAAATAAAAATATATACAAATAAAAATAATGTAGGTTCTTATTTCAGTGTTGGCAAATAAAGTACAAAGTTTACAGAACACCGAAATAATTATAACACCAAAACGGAATGAAAAATAACTGCAAGAATAACGTTAATACGAACCTTCGTCGATTCGACGACTCATGGTGGGTCGAACGGCGTACACAGGGCCCCTACACCAAAAACACACCCGTAGCTGGAATCTGAAAAGCGTACGACGACGCACTCAAAAGTTATACCACTTTTTTTTTGAGTCCGCGTCGTCGTTTTGACGAAGGTTAGTGATCTAGGGTTAAAGGAAGGTGCACTATCTAGATTGAGTATGTTTTGTAGAATTACTTTTTTCTTCTCTTTCCTTATTACTAATAATATTCATAATCGATGCTTCATCATTTTTACCCATGGATCGTAAACCTTGCACATAGGCGTTACGGATGTGTCCCATTTCATATTCCTGAACCAGTTCCGTATTATTTCGTATTTTTTTCGGAACACTCATTATATGGCTTTGTTTAGTATTGAAGCCAGAATTTTCAGATGTTGAGGCACTGCAAGAATTCATTGGTACTTTAAACTCATCATTTAACCGATTTGAGTATAGACTCTCCAACCTATCGGGCTTTCTTTAAGCCATTTCTGGTTGCAACTTGCTGTTAGATTTTTTTGAATATTTTCTACATAGTGTTAACGTCAGTTTCTGATAATTAAAAGCGCAATAATACGCAAAAAATAATTCGAGCCAGAGCAATGTCGGTGCGTTCCACTAAGACCTTTCTTTTGACTTTGCTTACAGGGTAAATAAACTAAGACTAGTAAAACCAACTTTAGAAATATTTAATCAGAATCAAAAAAAATAATATGTATAATAAAACTGTTTATTATATAAATTAAATAATATAAAGACAGGCCCTAACCACAACCACTTGTCCCATCCCATGGGTCATCATCAGGTTAAGGTGTTACACCCATGTCATTATCTTCTTCTTCATCTTCGCTGCAGCTAGATGAACTGTCGTCATCGTCATCACTTTCGGGGTTCACATAAATTATGAAGTCTTGCATGTTCGTTAGTGACTTCGCGTGACCAATACTTTTTCCCGACTCTTTTAATGTGCTTTATTTGTTTCTTCCGGTCATCGGGTGTTATTGAGGCTATTTTGCTCTTATATTGCTCAACATTTTTGTCTGCTACGCGTTGTTTAATGAGGTTCCAAATGTGCTCAACTCGTATTAATAATTCTGGCTTTTCCAGTATTCTTCAAAAGAAATGTGGTGTTCCCTAATCCATTTCTTAATGTCGTTTTTGCAAGTAGCAGTGGTAGGAGGCTTGTCCAGTTCCATATTGTGGTAAGATGCATTATCCATAACCAAAATAGAGTTCTGTGGGAGATTTGGAATCAATTTTTATTTTGTTGGGAATTCCGTGCTCGGGGTAAAATAAGAATACCTATACTCTTAAATTTTTTCATGAAATTACCGCCATTCATCTCGTCGTGATTGTCTCCAGTTTTTGATTTTGCTTTATAAAGTAAGCCAGCACCATCGATGAAACCATTTTCACCACCAGCATCTTACGTTCCGTAACCCTAACAACAAGCATAAATTATCTGTCTTAACTCTTTCGATACTATTCAGTCAAAAAAAAACCGGCCAAGTGCGAGCCGGACTCGCGCACGAAATGTTCTGTGCCATTATCATTAAAAACGGCAAAAATCACGTTTGTTGTATGGGAGCCCCCCTTCAATATTTATTTTATTATAATTCAATATTGTATTTTAAATTATAATAAATAACCAAATATTCTGTGAACCTTTCAAGCTTCTATCGATTTCAGTTATTAATATGGAGCAAAAACCAGCAAGAAAATCACGTATGGGCTCACCCATGTGGTATTTTTATGGGTACCTTAAGTTCACGAAGCTCTTGGTCCTAAACTCTAATTCCACCTAACAACGTTAAAATAAAATATAAACCAAAACATTTTATTTTCGTTTCTACATTTATTTTTAATAATATAGAAACGATTAATATGCGCCTAGGCTTGCTTCACATACCTTAATAGCGATTACGTAATTAGGCTATCCTACATGTTTTTTTAATGACTTTTTCGTATTTTCGGATGATATTTTTGGATAAAAAACAGTAGACGAATTAAATTTCTAGGAGTCACACACTCACACACAACAACAGGAAGACACTTTTTTGGGGTCCAAAACCACTGTGTGCTGTAATCGTGATTCGGATCTTTGAAATCATAAACTAAAATTATAAATTTACAGTATGCAATCACCTTCTTTTTTTTGTCTTCGATATTGTGCTGGAATCCAAACCGGTTGCCATACTTGCGCGTGCGTTACTGAATTGAAAAGAGTGATATCGCTCCAGTCTCTTTTCTTCCTCAAAATACTTGATTACATTGTAAACGATTTGCCGAGCGTGTATGTAGAACCTTCCAAACTGAACAAATAACAAGACAGAATCGAGCATCGAGACAGCGTAAATGCTCATTCAAACTGATCTCTTTTTTTGTACGCAGTACCACGCTGCGTGAAAAAGATGGGGCAAGAATATGAGCGAGACAACATAAGACCGTCTGCCATTTACAGATTGTTTCTTTAACCACACGGGTTTTAGTGGGCTTAACATTTGAGTTGAAGATGTCTTCATTCTTATTCAGAAGATCTTCTATCTGTTTTTGTTCCTTAGCACTCACTACACTTATGGAACCTACACTACCTGACCAGACTCGACACGATTGGAGTTCAGAGTGCAAATCAAGTTTCTCGCCGTACGTGGCGAGACTGTTTTGCGCATCAAAATAGAGCGCATCCAGTACGGGAGTGTCCGTCAAACATAAGGCGTGGTTTTTGTTGGGCGGCGTTACTTGCATGGGAATCAACGGCCCGTATTCTTGCCTTGGTCATAGTTAGAATATTGTCGTATCCATCGTCTCTAGAGGACCTTCTGGCGGTACTGTTGCTTCAGCTGTTGCACTTTTTGCATCGTCAGAGGTGTTATACCCTCTAGACATAGATTGGCATTTCCCGAAATTGACATGGGAAGATGCGGTGACTTTTAGAATTCTGGTGTGCTGGCTATAGGAGACACCATATCCGGGAGCAAAATTTTTCTGCATCTTGGCAAATATCTCTTCGTAGATGTTCTCTCCCATCTCATGAGCAACGGAAGGATCGTCCTGGATTATTCAGTATTCTCAAAATCAGTGTCGAAATTGTAACGCGGTCGCAAAATTTAATTTTTCTGTAATAATGTTAGTATCTGGCGAGTTATGCGATAGCCTGTTTTCGACTTCGGATTCTGAGTCTGAAATAAATACGAGAGCTAGCGGATCAGGTAAAAAAAAATATTTATTTAAAAAACTTAAGTACAATTAGTAGATCCGCGATGGATCTCGGGTTAAATTATAATGATCGAAAAACTATAGAGAATTTGTTAATACAATGTATTGCAGTGTCAGCTAAACGAAACATGATATTCTAGCTGCCGACATTGCGACCTGATTATCATGGAGTAAACAAGTTATTGCGAAATTTATTATAAGGCTTAGGACTGAAAGAATAGAAATAAGGCTATGTATACAATATTAAATGGGATTTGTCGCACTTAACATCTGCTTAAACGTCCTCAACACGAAGTTTCCTCACTTGGTTGTTCATAACGCCTAGATTAAAATGCTGACACTCTTCTTCACAAGAGGCTTACAAACTTTTCAATATAAGTTTATCAGCACCTTGCAGTAATCCCAAAGTGTATCGTAATATTTCACCCTTAATTTGATGTATTTGAGGGTACCCTTAAAACTTCATTTTTATGTCGTTGATATGTCAAACGTTCAGCTCTGCGTTTTTGTTTTAGTATTTGTTCTCTTGTTTCGGGTGGCTTCATTTTCGGTGGCATTTTGAGATACTACCTACGAAAGAGACAATGTTAATGGTCATAGATGCGCAGTTTGAAAATGTCATGCTTCACAAAACCTAAGCAAACAGTCCCTGTGGTATGACCAGGCCCTGTGCTATGAATTGACAGGGGACTATTGGCCAGAGGACTGTCATTTTTACATAATAATTAAAAAAAAACCAAAATCATTTAAAAATATCAGAATAACGAAACAGATGTGGCTCCATATAAGATAATCAATCATATTAAACAAGTTGTCGTAAATAAAACCAGTACAGTACCAGTGGACTGTTTCCTTTAACGGCGGTGACGCGTGGATCACTAGCAGATGCAGTCGTCATACTAAAAACATTGGCGGCTGCCCACTAGGCTCTACAACCGAACGAACTTCACACCGATTTCGTTTCGTTTGACGATCTAAATGTTTCGTGTCAAAACAAATTTTGGATATTTTTTATTCAGTTATCAACGACAAAAAAATAATATTGTTAACAAGATTTGTAATTCAGGAAAAGGGACGTACCAGGGGACTGTGTTTTGGGTTTTATTCAAATATTACATTATTAAATTACTAAATAAGCTGTGGCGTGCCAATAATGAATGATAATATGCTTGGGTTTGGTCTGATTTTACTTATACGGCGTCTTGCTCGTCAATTAGATCGATCACAATCAATGCACAGGTGATGACGACCCAGTAGTCGGAGATGAATGAGCTTGTTTGTACAATAAAAATAAGTAAGAAATTTGTTATATACAATTACATGTAGGTTCAAATCCCGACACATACCAATGTATTTTCGAATTTTCGAAAAATATATGTACGTTATCCGACGCTCTTACGGTGAAGGAAAACATCGTGAGGAAACCTTCATGCACGCCTGCGAAGAGATTCGAAGGTTGTGTGTGAAGTCGTCCAATCCGCTCTGGGCCCGCGTGGACGACTAAGGCCTAATCACCCTATACGGGTAGGCTCGTGCCCCTCGGTGGGGACGTTTAATGAGCTGATGATGATGATGAATTACATGTAATATTAATTAAACACTGTGGGAAGTAGCCTACACTCTTTAGCAAGTTAAAGTTAGTTTCTTTTTCTATTCTAACCAGGCTTACAAGGCTGAAGGACTGCGGAAAGGCCTCTATCGAGGATTTCTCTCGACGGTTGCGCGAGATCTGCCGTTCAGCTTCATCGAGCTACCGATTTGGGAGATGTTGAAGAACTTAGTAAGGCATCATAACGACGGACAAATATCTAGTTTACAGGTATGCTTGTTGATATAGTTACCTATATATATATATAGGTATACCTCACCATAGCAGAGGTCACTTGAATGAAATGAACAGACGGTGCACCTGATGTTGAGTAGTACCGCCACCCATGATCGTAGCTCCAAAAGGTAGTAAATATATACAACAATATATATATATATATATATATATATATATATATATATATATTGTGTATATATACAACAATATATCAAATCAAATCAAAATATTATTTATTTCATTTAAAACCAATAAATGTACATGACAAGCTCAAATTTAAAATAGGTCGACATAATTCACATTTGCCTGAACTAGGTAAACCTGTTTTTCAGGCGACTTATTTGCTAAATTACAATAATCACTTACATGGTAAAATAATATATATATATATATATATATTGTTGTATATATGTACTACCTTTTGGAGCTACGATCATGGGTGGCGGTACTACTCAACATCAGGTGCAACGTCTGTTCATTTCATTCAAGTGACCTCTGCTATGGTGAGGACAGACAGCGTCGGTGGCTCATAAATGTGAACTGTTGCCTTGCGATCTGTAGGGTGCAGGTTCAAATGCCGCCATGTAGTGTTTTCGAATGTTCGAAGTTATATGTACGTTTATCCGACGCTCTTACGGTGAAAGTAAACATGAGGAAACCTACGCATGCCTGCGAAGTGATTAACACTAGAAAGTCGGGAAAATTAATCTACTACAAGACGCAACCGGTCAAATGACTCCTCCATTATTTTATTTTTATTTATTTTAACTGTTAAAACTGGTAACTGTAGTAATAAAACAGGGTTTCATGTATGATTATTTATTATATTTATAGACATATTTTACATTTAAACATTTTGTTTACATTACAAATGCCACAAAGTGGCTTTTTACAAATGTAGCAGACTTTATTAGTTTTATTTTTGCACTTTTGTACATAACATTCCCGCCTTTTCCGAGTTTCCGGATTTTGAATAGAAGATCGAGAAGTAGATGGTGTAGACTCTTCAGGCAATTCTTGGGTTCCAGAAAGTTCGGCATCGATTTTTACTTTGCCGCAAAGTTCACTAGCTAAACTCAGTATGAAATTTCTTCTTTTTATGTTGATACCTGACATTTTTTTATACAAAATGAAAGAATTTATCCTGCTAGGTCTAGTATATTGAAAAAACCTGTACGGGCCACCTTCGAGATGCGAGCTTACACTATAATTTTTTCATTGTACCACATGGCGAGCCACATCCACGCCGTACTTGGTAGCATTGTAAAAAGTCACAGTTTCTGGTTTTTTCTTAGGGTGATTGAAGTCTATTTCAACATTATTATGTAACGTGCTAAGCAATAACACGTTTTTGTTTCGTTTTCCTTGATAAATTGTGAGTGTACATCTATCAGATTTCAGGATTTTTGTTTCAAACAAAGTCATATGAAGTGATTTGACGTAAGGTGGAATCTCTCGTCGTGTCCTGTTCATAGTTCCTACAATGGTTGTGCGTTTTGCGAGCAAGTTATTTGCCAATTTTACCTATGTAAAGAAGTTGTCAGTAGTTATATTTCGGCCAGTATTTGCAAAAGGTTCCACAAGACGCATAACAACGGATTCACAAGGCTTTGGTTTTGTGCCCTGCTTTCATCCTTTCCTAAATAAGGAAAGCCGTTGAGTACAAACTTCGAATCCACATCGACACAAAGCCAAAATTTTATTCCAAACTTATCAGGTTTGTTAGCAATGTATTGAAGAAACCTGCATCTAACCTTAGTAGAAAAGAGTTGTTCGTCTATCAGTAATATTTTCCTGGTTTGTAGCAAGATAAGCAGTTCTCAATAATTCTTCCAAACGTCTGATATAAGTGCAAATTTGTCTTGTTGAAGTCGTGAACTTCTTTCAGATCTGTGATCGAATCGCAAAAACTTCATAATTTCTTTGCATCTGTCACGAGGCATCATCATCATCATCATCATTACAGCCCAATTATGTCCACTGCTGAACGAAGGCCTCCCTAATGATTTCCACGCGGACCGAAACCTTGCAGTTGACATCCATCTGCTACCGCCACCTTAACCAGATCATCCGTCATCTGGTTGGGGGTCGGCCTGTGTCTTCCATTGGGGGTAAATGCCATACTCACCACGCTTGGCAGGCGGGTTGGTGAGCGCAGAGATACGCCAGTACCTAAGTGATGCTGCTGCCCATCACTTGGTGGGAAATATTCCCTCTGTCGCCTTCTACGACACCCTAGGAAGAGTAGGGGTGGTGACAATCGTATTCTAGTCTGCCGTCACCACACGGCTAAAACGTCCCCACCAAGGGGCACGAGCCTACCCGTATAGGGTGATTAGGCCTTAGTCGTCCACGCGGGCCCAGTGCGGATTGGACGACTTCACACACAACCTTCAAATCTCTTCGCAGGCGTGCACGAGGCATAACACTTGAAAAAAAATTTATTCCCCAAGTTTTACTCCATAGCTCATTTACTGGAATATTTTTTGCACCGTAGGCACCTCGAGCATAGCAAATACCGATAAAATTTCCAGCTGTTCCAAAGTTAGTATCCAATTGTTGTGGCCTAGTTGCCTATTAGCTTCTTCTTGAATACATTTCTGAATATGTCTCAATATAGATTCATCAATGACAAGCCTCCACGAATCCAATATACTTCCAGTGAAATTTCTTCTTGCATATGAAGTATTGGCCCTGCTTGCTCAGTATATATTGTGCCGTGCTCGGCGACCACTTTGAGTTGACTCCACTTGAAGTGACCAAGACGTACCTTCGGTAGCGGTGATAAGACCTTGAAGCTCAGAATCATCTGAACTATGACTCCTGCCCGGCCTCGACACGGCCTCGACCACGAGCACCGCCACGACCATGGCCACGAGAACTCGAACTGTGAACGTTTTGTAAAGTTGCAAAAGGTACCTGATCTTCAGGTCACTTTCTTCCGAAGAGGAACTCGAACTGAATTGTGGTACCGCACAATCATCGTCACTATCGCGTTCTGCACTTCAGAGCACAATCCGATTCATCTTCACGAATATTTGCAAGATTGAAAGTATTTCTTTATCCTGAAGCCTTCGAGACATTTTCACAAATGACTTACAAGAATTTCGACTAAATTCACGGGCAGTCGAAACAATACTAACTTTTTTGACTTACAAACCACAAATAACTGATAAGCGTACCTACAGTCCCTGGCCATATTATTAGACGCACCGCTAGATTTCATCTGAAATATTAATTGTCATGTGATATTTTACGGTTTTGTGGTTCTAATTTGAATTATCAATTTTTTTTCATATAACCATTTTAATAATGAATTAGTTTAACATAAATAAAACCATATTTATGTAGTGAATCCGTGTTTATTAAATTTTAAAGAAAAATAAGCATAATTTAAATAGAAAATTAATATTTTGTTGAGCCACCTTTAGCCGCTATAACGCTTTAATTCTGCGCGGCATGCTATCAATGCAAGATTGTACTGTCTCTTGCATTTGTGGGTGATGATTCCACACGTAAATTATTTTTTCCAGGAGCTGTGTTTTATTAGTGATGACTTCTTTAGCCACTTCTCTTTTCATCAGCTCCCACACATTTTCGATTGGGTTCATATCGGGACTATTGCCGGCCAATCCAATAGCGGGATATTTTGTTCTGTCAAAAAGCTTTGACAGATCGAGCAGTGTGACAGGGAGCTCCATCCTGCATGAAATGAATGATTCCCCATTTGGAAACCATTCTGTTAACTGCGGAATCAACCGATTTTGTAAGACTTCTTTGTACTGATCTTGCCTCATGATACCTTTTACCACGTACAGACGTCCAGTGCCCTTGCCGCTGATGACTGACCAAATCATCATCTTTGTAGGGTGTTTAACGGTGGGGACGATGCAGTCGGGGTGATACTTTTCTCCATGACGACGACGCACATACAGAGCTTTATTCTGCAAAATTTCGAATGTGCTCTCGTCACTGAAACAGACCTGCCAAAAAAGGGGAAAATACGTAAATTTCTACGTTTCTACTATAAATAAGTATTATGACATAATAGTATATACAATTGTGATGAAAATAATTGAAGTAACAATTTATCTTACCGATCTCCAGAAGTCCACATCTTTGTCTTGCCATTGTTTGGCCCACTTCAAGCGCTTTGCCTTCATTACAGCTGTTAACTTGGGCTTCCTGGCGGACGACGGGCCTTAAAATCTAATTCTTTTAATTTCCTTCTAACAGTGCGCTCAGAGGCATTAACCCAGCATCCTGAAGTTCAGATTTTATACTCTTTGTGGTAGCAAATCTGTTTTTCAAGCAAATTTTCTTCAAACACCTCTCCGACCTTGGAGTGAAAACTGGTTTCCTGCACAATTTCTCTTTCGTTTTGGGCTCAATTCTTCCCCTGACTCAATTTTCTTCTTTATGCGTCGTACACTAGCTTCAGAAATATTTAATCTTCGTGATATTTCACGATTTGTAATGTCTTCGCATTGACAAGGGCTTTAACTTCAGCTTTTTTACGAGGTGAAATATCGCCTTTTCTACCCATTATGAATCAGTACAATTATTTATTATGAACACTGAACAGAAAAACGAAAAACTTTGCAGTATAAAACTGTTTAACAAACAATCACAAACTATAACCCACAGAAACACGTCCGTACCTAATGCAATCCCAATCGCAATTTAAACAGGTTTGTACTTGTTAGCGTTCATGTGTCAATTGGTCATCACAGTGTTGCCCTATGCAAAAATATAATAAATAGAAGGACTGCAATAAACCTTTGTGCTAAAAATATATAATATTGTAGTTTAAATACAAAATTATTGCATAAAAACTCGTAAGAAACGTAAAAATATTGAAAATTTGCAATGCGTCTAAAATTTGGCCAGGGACTGTAATTTATGTTCTACCCTCTCATATTACAATTGTAAACATTTATCGGATCTCAGCCGTCAAATGACTGCCGCCGTCTTTGTCGGTATTAAGATTTTAAAATAATAACAAAGAGATGTGAGTTATTTTTATACATAGTTCCACTTAACTACTAATATTATTAAAAGTCACAAAATTTCAATACGTTAAGTCAAATGGTTTTTCAGTTAATCAACGTTTAAATTAAAATTGCAGTCAAATGACTGCTCCCGTCTTTCTAGTGTTAAAGGGTTGTTCGTAAATTCGACTAAACTGCTCTGCGCCCGCGTGTAATCCAACACATAGACCGATGACCCGATAAAGGCAGCGGGTCGCAGATTGACGTCGACTGCTAAGGATTACTCTAAGTGTAATCTTTAGAGGCCTTCGTACAGCAGTAGACTAAATAAGCTGTACTGTTGATGATGTGTGCCAATCCGCACTGGGCCCGCGTGGACGACCTTTACGGGTAGGCTCGTGCCCCTCGGTGGGGACGTTCAATGAGCTGATGATAATGTTAAGAAAGAAAAAAGTCTTTATTCAAATAAATCTGTTACAGATACTTTTGAATCGTCAATTTTTATTATTATTATATTGTTTATGACTCTACCACCGTTCGATCAGTAGGATCTTCGTGAAGAGCCGGCAAGAAACTCGATACTCTTAACTTTTTTTATCAGTGGTTACAGAGTTTTGTCAGTTACCTACACATAACTACAATAATTTTGATGATGATATCGCCATCTATATTTCAATTTTCTTGTCAGAGTGCCGCTTGCGGGTCAATAGCAGGCGGGTTCGCCGGTGCGGTGACCACCCCCCTCGATTTGGCAAAGACCCGTATCATGCTAGCCGAAGACTACACCCTGACGAGGAAGTTGAGAATCAAGCCGGTGCTCACCGCGATATACCTGGAAAGTGGCATCAGGGGCCTGTTTGCAGGTATTTGTTTTCATTGACTTGTGGATCGAAAGTACATTAGACATTGTTTCAAGGAAGATATCCATAAAATTAATTTTTAAACTAAAATACATATAGGATACGACCAGGGGGTACTGCCATCTTTTAAAACAGTATTACTTTAAGATACGGCAGCATTTTTGTACAGAAAAGAGGAAGTAAAATTATTTTAATACTGTTTGAAGTGATGCCGGTGAACCCCTCGTTATTAAAATAGTGTACACTCTATAGGGCCCTTTAAGGCGGGCAATCATTTCTGAGACCTCTGGTCTTACAAATGCTTATGGACGACAGTGTGGTAAGTAACCATCAGTGAACCGTATGCTCCTTTGCCTTCCGTTCAATAAAAATTGTATTTAATTCTGTTCATTTATAAAAATGTCATTGTGTTCACTCAATCATCCTCCTTATTCATAAGATTTTTATAGGTTTTGTTATAATATACTTTCAGATCATTACATGATTCAAGCACATAACTTCAACTATACGTCGTACTATACATTGGATAGACGTACATATTTTTTTGTAAATGCATACTTATGAAGTGAATCAATATCCACTGATATTCACACAGCGCCATCTAACCCTATATTAAGCGTGAAGCCTGTTTTATGCAACTAATCAACGGAAAAACATACTTATAATTTTTCATGACATGTTCATGTACACAAATGTTTGTACAGCCCGAGGATCGACCTCGGAACCCTTGGTTTAGCAGCCGACGTCTCGACCATTACACCAAATGGGTCGTCGCCATATTATACAAAGAAACACTAACAACAATACAAACACATGTCCATGCGCGTGGATCCTTTACAGAATAATATACAGAGGTGATTTTCTATGTGGTTGTGAACTGTAAACGCGACATTTTGTAAAATATCCAAATCTTCGTCTTTCAACAGGTGCAACTCCGAGATTGATGGCTTTCATGATGGGCGGTTTCGTGTTCTTTGGCGTTTACGATGACGTGAAAAGTTACGTTGAAAAGGGGCAGTTAGTACTGGTGGAAATTTGAACGCTCAGATAGACACTATTCTAGAACGAGGCTCAAGCATCAATCTTTACTTGAATAGGGTTAGAAAGGATGCCGCTATCTATCGTATATAGCGCTATCCCTAACTCAATATAGGTCAACGTTGAATCTCGTTCTTGAATACAGGCCTCAAAGAATCTTCATAAAATCAACGTAGAACAAATAATTGACGAGTATATGTGATATAAGAGATAGCGAAAACTTCTGTGAAGTGGTAACAAATATCCTCAGGAACAAATAAAGCTTTTAAATATCGAATAGTGAAAATTTTGCTTGTTCCATAGATTCAAGGATCATTTGTAATTATACCAATAGCTCGTATCAAAATTGACATGTACCGATGTGATGCCCGTTGCAGTTCGAAGTTGGATTTTAGTACGAAATTGGGTAACATTTATGTCCAGCTGTTGTACCAATTACCTATTAGTGTTCATAATTTATTTGTGAGACGTGAGAATGACGGAATGCATGTTGTTCGTGTGGATATTTATTTAATATCAATCGGATATCCACTTTTTATGCGTGCGCATTGTTTATTGCCATCTCTTAAAACAGTATTACCATGAGTATAATGTGATAGTATGTATAAGAAAACAGTAAAAGTTTCCACAAGAGATGTCTATTCTTTTACACTTTACAAGAGGATTCAGCAACTGAATGCTTACAATCAGTATTTATACCCTTTTATCGGAAGTCAACATTATAACTTTACTGAATAATCAACAAAAGTATTCATAAAGGTGGCGCCACTGCACCACTTCCGTTTGAATAAATGTTATATTGAGACTTACATTTCGATACAATTGTTACAAAATATTTTAGTACAAGCATAAGCCATTTGACAACTCAGTTTGATATAATACAGTAATTTCATTAAATCTACAAAAAGCTAATACTAACCGGAAGCTTAAAGACCAACTATTAACAATGTCTTCAAATCAAAGATGGCGGCACTTAAATGTTAGAACATGTTTACGTAAATACATTAGACAATTTAAACATTCAAATATTGATGACTAACAAATGATAAACCTACCGTCTTGCCCGAACTGTCCATCTTCGTGCGGTGGATGGCAAATGAAAGGGCGATTAAAGTGGCCCAATATTGGTCGTAGTACCATATTTAACTTGTGAATCCGTATCGATTGGATAAGAAAATGATGACACGTCAGCATTTATGTACCAGAAAACGCGAATAAATATTATTAAAACTGTTTTAAGAGATGGCGGTAATCCTCATGGGAAAGAGTTTAACAGTTGAGTTTGCTTTTGCCGAAATATAGTGATCCACCGGCAACAATAATTGAAAGATATTAAAATATTTTATTGTTATTTTCTTGTATTTAATTCTGATTTCTGATATAAATTCTGTACCATTCTATTTTAAAATATTTTTGTAATAGCAGTCGGAATTCGTCATTTATGTATTTACACTGATTTCTTACAGCAATCGAATAAATTTGAAGAGCAATAAAGATCCCTGAATAATTAAATAAACCTCGGGAATATCCATATTAATATCAAAATTTTAATGCAAGTACAGAAATAACTACCAAATACCTACCTCTAGGTAAAATACATAAAGGGGCAGCGCAGACGGCAGACTATCCATGAGGCACTTTTTAGTCCGTGAAAATAGAACCTTTGCTATTAATGTAGGATTAACGCACACGACGCGCAAAAATTCCTGCGCATAAAATACCCGTGGCGTTCGGGCAGACCTTGCCGCGCCGCTCCGCGCAAAAAGTGTACGAACGCAATTGCACGTTTTGCATTCAACGCGCGCTAACGCAGACTAGTCTGCAATTTTCATTCGTTACCGACATAGCGCGCCGGATCAGCAAGTCGAAGTGGCAGTGGGCTGGTCACGCAGAACCGATGGCCGTTGGAGCAGACGAGTTCTGGAGTGGAGACCGCGTCTCGGCAAGCGTAGCGTAGGACGCCCTCCGGCCCGATGGACCGACGACTTTCGAAAGGTCGCTGGTGGAACCTGGATGGGAAAAGCGGAGGACCGGGATATCTGGCGCAAAATGGGAGAGACCTCTGTCCAGCAGTGGACTGCGATAGGTTGTAGAGAGAGGTGTGGACGTTACAGTTATAGTTCTCACCTAAAGAATGATCGAATGTGTGCATCGTGTACTGAAGTAAGTCTGCAAAAAATCCGCGGCCGGCTTTTTTAGCGCCATGCTTTCTGTAGCGTAGACTCGATCGCACAATAAGTCTGCCGTCTGTGTTGCGTCTAATAGCGGTAAGGTATATATTTATAATTGTATGTTGTTTTGTAACAGAATCAGCTTTTATATTACAATATTGTTATATTCTATAAAAATGTAATATATTCTTGTATGTTGCCATATAAAATATTTACGTAAATGATATATTAGAATATTTAATGGTCGAGTACAAGAGTACTCTTTTACTTACAGATAATAAGTCTGATCTACTATTGTGGCTTGGTCTGAGCGTTTGTTATCAATTGTTATTGTTGTGAGTTATTTGAATAAATAGTAATTAAAACTGTTGTATATTGTAATATTATACGTCGGTGTCGGTAAGTGTAAACAAATGTGCGCCACGGTGTATGTTATGCGTCAGTGCTCAGTTCCGAATAAATGACTTTTTAAACATTTAGTTTTGATTGAAATATCATCATAAAATACCACTACGTCTCGAACGTTTTTGAACAAATTCATCATAAATTTCTGAAATATTCCTGGGCTCGATGATAAACCATACACTAGACGATTATATTTGAAAAGCCCTCTATGTGTATTAATCACTGTATATGTTTTTGACACCTCATCAAGCTCTAATTGATTGACTTTCCATATTTTTTCTTTTCCTTTACCTCCTTTATTCTTCTTTTTATTAGTTTCCTTTTCTAGCAGATTTTCTTTGAGTGGCGTTGCAGTTAAAATTGTAGCGTGTTGCTTCTTTCGGCCCTGTCTTGTTTTAATAACAGATGTTTTCTCTGGCATTTTTATTAATTCATGCAATACATTATATTGGTTAGGCGTGCCAGGAACTTGTGGTACAACATCTGACTCAAACTCAACTGGGACTTCTTGGTTAGACATCACGAGATCTGGTGAAACAATTTGTGTTGACGTGCTCGGAACTGGTGAGTCTTCTTTTGATGTGCTGGGAATCACACGGGTAGCTGCGAGAGATTCATTGCAGTCTTGGATTACAACGGTCTCAGATTGGAGAGTTTCTGCAGCGAGAAAATCTTCTTCTGTGAATACCTCCGGATTGAGTGGAAATATTCCAGTTGATCTAAACCCCGATTCTCCTTTACCAATAGAAGCAACATTATTAAATGCTTTCCTTACCAAGGATGCTACGTCGTAAGGGGTTATCTTTTCTGCTAGATGGCTTTTTAACCCTTAAATGCATGATTTTATTTTTAGACCGAGAAAAAAATATTTTGGAGCCATGAATATGCTGATTTAGGGAAAAATAATAAAAAAATAGTTTTTTTTATTTCCATAGCTATTTTT
Source organism: Leucinodes orbonalis (assembly GCA_019425675.1). Classification (NCBI taxonomy): domain Eukaryota; kingdom Metazoa; phylum Arthropoda; class Insecta; order Lepidoptera; family Crambidae; genus Leucinodes; species Leucinodes orbonalis. The sequence goes on along the minus strand of PQWD01012968.1, from coordinate 20,653 downwards.
ATTAAAAACCATTTGTTGCAGAACTACAACACTATGCACTCACTAGACAATAACTACATATGAAAATTTTTAAAACAATTTTTGGTTGTGGTAAGACTAAGAGCTACTCCACACTTCTCACACCTGTTTTGCGTGTATCCCTTGCATCCAGGCATTTTGCATCTGCTGCGAACACAATTACCAGGCCAGTGACAAACATTATCAGTCCTTATGTCCTTAGGAGGAATATGTTGAGCTGGTCCTCTCCTTTTTTTTGCTTGTATTTCCATTTCAACACTGTTGCTGGTACTTGGCCTTCCTCTTTTGTTGCAGAGTTCAAATGAGTTATTTACTTTGGCTAATACCTCAGCTAGTTCCAGTCTATAGTTACATAGGTTTAGAACTGATGAATTGGCTTCAGTTGTTTTTAAATTTTTATACACAAGCCAAGAATTTATTACCGTCATGTCCAATAAGTAACGAAGATACCACTTTCGGCTTCTCATTGCAATTCGGTACGTCCCAACAAAGCTATCCATTAGGTCCACTCCGCCCATATGGGCATTATATTCCTTTATTATATGTGGGCATGAAATTTTAATTCTAGTCTTATTTGCCTTGTCAAATCTTTCTACTTGGCCCACAGGTTCAGCTCCAACATATGAAGATAGAAAAGTTACAACTTTATTGTCCTTCCAAGTAACTGCTGTCAAATCAATACCGTCAAATTCAGTCATCTGCTCTTCATAAGTTCCACGAGGAACAGATTTCTTCATCATTGTTTTTTTGTCCGGCAGTTTGCAGTTCACTAGCCTGTTAGATTGCACAGTACCTAGGCTATAGATTCCTTGTTTGGCAAGATAGGTAACTAAAGGTACAGAGGTGTAAAAATTATCAAAATAAATTATATGATTTATATGCCTTGGGACACCTCTAGCAAGCCGGACTACAACATTTCCCACTGGCCCAAAATCTGGTTCATCTGGAAGCCGTTCATTCTCTTGGCCAGTATATATTTCAAATTTATGAGCATAACCTTTCACGCTGCACATCACATATAATTTAAACCCCCACTTATGGGGCTTATTAGGTAAATACTGCTTCATGAAGTGTGCCACTTTTGTGGCACACATCTGTTCATCAATTGAGAGTTTTTGTTCCATAGGAACTAAAGCAAATTTCTCATTTAGATGGCTAATTATAGGCCTTATCTTATGGAGCCTATCATGTTGTGGGTGTTCCTTGGGTAAATGTTTCTCGTTATTGTTGAAATGTAGAAATCTACGAATAGTCTCAAATCGGTTAACAGTCATTATGTCCTTGATTGGTTGAAAACCTACAGTATTTGACCAGTATAGCCGTACATTGGGATATTTTATAACAGACATGTATATCAGTATCGCCATAAACTTTCTTAGCTCAGTTTCAGATAAATTTAATGGTTTAGTCACATTTTTTTGAACGGAATACAAATTAGACTCTTCCACAATCCTTTGAACTATTTCTGATGTAATAAAATGTGAAAAAATACTATAGGGAGTATCAGTAGTAGCCTCATCCTTCAGTTCAGGTGGGTATGTAGTGTCTCCATGAAAAGCTGTCTGGTCAGAATTCAAAACATTTTTTTTACCTTCCATACGAGTCCTCTCATAGTTGCTCGGCGTGCTTGACTTGTTGAGGGGAATGGAACCTGTGGCACTTGATCATTTGCTGTAGCTTCATTTATCAATGGCGGGTCTCCTGCCATGAATGGATCGTTATCGGGGTAAGTATGGCATCTGAAAACCAATAAAAGTGATAGTTAGTAACTAAACAGGGACATTTTCTAGTACATGAATATTGTTGCAGATTTACAACAACAAAATAAACAAAATTTCCGAACACACCAAAAGTTTTTTTTATTACTTATAAATTGTACTGAAAAGAAGATGAATTATTACGTAAAATAACTAATTTTGTTTGAAAGTAGCAAAGCAAATACACAATTTTCATCCGCTCCAAAATTACGATCGGCTTTGATTTGTCAAAATCAATTTAAATTTGACAGTCGTGAAGAAAAAAAGTGTGTTGCCACTCGATTAAATATATCACCATGATAGTAATAATCCTTCAACAGCATGCATTGAACTCATACTAATAATTTTATGGTCGTTTGAATGTGTGTGTGTGTGTGTGTGTGTGTGTGTGTGTGTGTGTGTGTGTGTGTGTGTGCGTGCGTGCGTGCGTGCGTGCGTGCGTGCGTGCGTGCGTGCGTGCGTGCGTGCGTGCGTGCGTGCGTGCGTGCGTGCGTGCGTGCGTGCGTGCGTGCGTGCGTGCGTGCGTGCGTGCGTGCGTGCGTGCGTGTGTGTGTGTGTTGTGTGTAAATGTATATAAAACACCACTTTTGGTTCTGTATGATCAGCACTAGCAATGCAACGCAAACATTCTTGCTCAATTGAATTGCCTTGAATCCCTTATCATGAACTAATGCTGTTTCTTCGACAGTGCTTCAAGCACAATGGTGATGTGTCGATAACATTGCTTAAGCTCGCGTTGCCAGTTTCTGCTAAAGCTTTCGGTACATTATTGATATTTATGACTTTTCTTATGTACGAGGAAAGAAAGGGTTCTGGTCATATTCTGGGTTTCTAGATCTATAAAGAGGTTATCCAATAGTGCTGCCGCGGCAATAGGCTTTGTTATTTGGGAATCTTTCATTATTTTTTTCCAACATGTTGCGTTTTACGGTAACATTAGTGCTTCATCATCTTGATTAAGCTTTAATACGTCCACAATCTCAGAACGGAACACCAGAGCTACATTCAGTGTGCATGTTATATGTGAACAAAAATTTCAACGGCTTCACGAATGCTTTTCAAAAATTTAACGAGTTGTTCCGAAAGTATCACTTGTCATAATTGTTAATTCTCCTTGGCCGATTTTTTAGCATATTATTTATCGGTTCTCGGTTGCAAATGTGGAGAACACTTTTAAGCAATTCTAAAATGCTGTGCCGGTTTGTTGGTTCTGATCGTTGGTATATTAGTGTAAATTTGGGATCCTGATGGCAGAGTCGCGTCTTCAGTTTCGCTTTCTTCGGGATTTCCCAGTATCAGTTTAACTTGAGGAACAGGATCGCTTTCGTCACTTTCTAATGTATCAGCGATGCCTTGTATTTTTTCTAAAAACTAGCTGTTGCTGTGTTTTTTCAGCTTCAGCTTTCAACTCTGGGGCGCGATATCTCACAGCTTTAACTACTTTTCTGAACTAGTGCTGCAATTTCTGGAACTGAATTTATTTCATCCACTGTAACCAGATTGTCAAGCGCCATGACCTATCTATGTAAAGATATTGAGTCAAATTTGCCATCCCAACTGCTCGTTTCACATTATTTCTAGCGTCAGTTATTGCAACAATCGTTTTGCAAACCTCTTTAATCGCATCATTATTTTTTTCTCTGGTTTTATTGTCTTGTTTTATTGGCGTTGAATGAAACACACTAGTTTTACAAACAACACATAACCACAACCTCAGTTACATTAACCCTCAGCTCAGGTTAAACGGCATCAACGATTTATAAGACGTTATGATTTCAAAAATTATGTTGCAAAAACTATTTACTGTAGAAGGCTAGTTTTTAAGAATAAACATTTTCAGAAAGAATTTAGGCACTCCTTTTATCCCTACATTATTCATACGGGATTGCTGATCTCTTCCTAAGGGAATCATCGTGAAGTTTACACTATAAGTGCTGCAACAGTCGACCTTTGGACACTAGGAGCTTCCTCATTTCTGGTGAGCATGCCAACACCATTGCTGAGTGTTGTGATCCGAAACGACTTTTCCTGAAGGCAAGTCTGGATTCCTTCTTCATACGCTCTAGTGTCCAACCTGATGTGCCTTTAATATTTTGCTCAAATATCGCCTGCAACGTTGTATCGACCGGGGGATCCTTCCCCTCTAGGTCCCTGATGACCACAAGTGGTGACCGCCCCTTCACATCGTTTGCCACCATGGTGTCAGGTAGTGCCTTTTTAAGTTTCTCAAGATCCGTATGGCTCCGTGCTTGGATTATTACTCCAGAATTTCCCACCCTTCTTATCCGGTCGATTTGAAGGTTTAATGCAGCGGGGGCCACGGAGGACTTGAGTAGTGATTTTGTTTGCTCCGAATTCTTAATATCTGAACCCTCCTTGGGATATATGGCTACTAGTGGGCCGTTCTGTTTGCCGGCCCGCAGCCTGTCCGCGTACGATGTTCCCTGGTTGTTCCCCGCAGTAGTACTCGTCGACACAGAAGCCGCTGCCGCCGACGCTTCAGCGCGCGCCTCCGCCAGCACGTTCAGCCGCGGCAACGCGCTCACGCTCACGCGCGCACGCGACCTCCGCCGCCTCCTGCTTCGAGCGCTGCGTCTGGAGCGCCCCACGGTCCGCTTCCACCTGCATACCCAGGTGGCCCACAATTTCCATTAGCCTTGTTAAAGACGCATTAATAGATGCTACGTCCGCCTTGTTTAATTTTGACGTGGGTCCGCAAGCCACACCAGATATGTTCGCTGCCGCCGCGCTAGCCCTTGATAATAGAACGCGAGCAGGCGCCCTCGCCAACGACTTCGCCAACAATTCTTCGTCCTCTTCTGAGCCCCGCTGCAGCTGTCGACCCAATACGTGTCGCCGTCCTGCGCTTTGGGCGTGCTGTCTCCGTGTACATGTCCGGAGACAGCAGCCTCTTGCTGGGGCCACTCGGTGGCACGAGCTCCACCGTTGGCGCGACATACTACCCGCCTTGGTCACTGCGTCCGCGATGATTGCCGCCGTCTCCTTGGTGACAGCAGTGAACGCTGCGTCGCGAGCCGTCCGATACTCGGCCAGTCGGCGGAGTGCGCCTCAAGGACGCCCGCGGCCGAAAGCCCTCCCGACGACCAGGTGGTCGTCCCCCGCCTCCGAGCTGCTCATATTACTTACTCCAAGATGCAAGTCTCCGCATACGCAGTCAGTCCGCTGCGCACAACCGCGCGCACGCAGACAATCTGCCGCGCACGCAGACAATCTGCCGCGCACGCAGCCGCCGATATAAGTACTGAATGTGCACCAGCGGTTTTCGCACCCTCAGTGTGGCAGTACGCGATGGGTGTTGCACCCACAAAGATTCAGATTCCCGAGAAAGTATGGTATTTCCCTCGGGGATACCAGGGCATACGTTTGATTGTCCTACACTTAAAATGTTTTACTGGCAGCACAAATAAGTGTTGCCAGGCACAAAACAAAGTCATAAATAAATAAATAAATGGCAAGACCAGCAAGATGGTGTTGCTACGGCGCACATACAGGTGTCGCTATATAAATGTCAAAATGACAACCCAAGGGGCTGGGTTGCCAGGGCACAAAACACGGGCACAAAAAACAAAAGTCAAAATAAAAGAAATGTCATAAATAAAAGAAATGTCAAACTGACAACCCAAGGGGCTGGGTTGCCAGGGCACAAAAACAAAGGCGCACAATACACAAATAAATGTCAAACTGGCAAGCCAAGGGGCTGGGTTGCCAGGGCATGAAACATAAATGCACAAAAATGTCTACTTAAAATAAAACAAATGTCAAACCGACAACCCAAGGGGCTGGGTTGCCAGGGCACAATAATAAATTGTCACAAACTGCACACTCAAATGTCAACTGGCAAGGGTATTGCCAGGGCACAGAAACAAACCGTAGCGCCTAGTTCGGCAACACTAGGCAAAACCGGCGAGTCGGTGCCGTTTCAAGCGCTAACGGTTTTCGCACTACCCTCGCTTGAGCAAGGGCAAAGCGAAAAGGTCTGCAACAGCACGGGGATGTGTTCGTGCATATAATGCAGCAAAACATGCAACACGATCACATGCACTAACACTTTAAAAAGTCACTGTCTTACCTTATAAATAACGGGTCCTAAGCTAAAACGTCCAACACGAGTGGCAAAATTGCCGACTCGTGGCGCTGTAAAATACGGAATAAACAAAATCGTCACAAAGCGATATACAATGGTCTTACACTATAAAAAGTCACAAGAGCACTAATGAAACCTAGAAATTATCTGCAATAGAAGGGTCTAGAGCGATAATAGCTAGATGTGGGTATTCGGAAACCGACGGAGCGCAATCGGGCACACGTCCACTCGCGACGGCGGTCGGAACCGAAGTGCCATGTGCACTACCTGCACGCAGTGTTGCCAACCCAAATTTTAGAAAATTGGTAGATCATGTGCCAAATGTTAGTAGAAGTTGGTAGAATGTAAAATGCAAAATTGGTAGATCTACCACCTTAACTTAGAAAAAAATTAAGATTAAAAATACATGATCTGTTCGTAAAATATTTATTTTTTGAAGTTGTACATATTTTTATTAAATAATTTTAAACATGCATGTTTATTTAAAATAAATCTTCCACCGGCACACTTAAGATCACACCTACATGATTTACAATAAAAATATCCTTCACCCTTAGTACTTTCTTGAAGCCAACCTGCAATTTCCTTATCCTTCTCCCATAATTTTGAATATTTTTGGTCATAGTGCCTTTTTCTTTGTTTTCGTGGCGGAGTTCCTAACCTAGAACTCTGTGTCTGGCTTTCGCTGCTATCAGAATCCATTATTATAAAGAAATACACGCCACGCAACCGCTAATTAATGCAAGCACCGTTTAAACGTAGTTTTCGAGGAGCAAAGAAAATATTAATTAAAATCACTCTATTTCGCAATATAGCAAGCTTAAGGCTGCCTGTCCACCGGAGCGGAGCGAGGCAGCGGAGCGGAGAAACGGAGTAATGCGGAGCGGAGTTGCGTACTGTGTCTGTCCACCGGAGAGGAGCGAGGCTGCGGAGCAGAGCGAGAAAGTAATGCGGAGCGGAGTTGCCACTGTGTTTTTCAATATGCGGAGCTAGGCCGCGAGTACGCGACGAGTCATTTCGAGCTCCCGGCGGCGGGCGACTGGTTTAGTTCTACGCGAAATGTCAGTGACAGCAGACATGTTATCGAAAAAGTTAATACGTTATTACCTTACATTGCTTGAGGAAGAAGAGTTGGAGTCAGAAGAAACCGAATTACTTACCGTATACTATTTGAACAATTCTATAAGGAAACAGATTTTGGTTAAGAAATCATATCAAACATCGTTCAGAACACAGTGAATATTTTACTTTTTTCCAAACTGCTGATGAAGAAACTTTCGAAAAATCTTATAGAGTTTCAAGATGTACTTTTCATGAACTTCACTCCCTGATTGAACCATATATTCGGAAACAAGACACAAATTACAGAAATTCAATCAGTAGCTGTGAAAGATTAGCAGTGTGTTTAAAGTAAGTACACATTTTGAAATCAAAGTAACTTTTATTTTTGCATACAGTCGATGCCATGTTATATTAATTTAAAAATCATAATCTGTCTCAAAGTTGTCCGCATTTTCATTGGGTCCTGTTTGCTCTGCTGCAGATGTTTCAATATCCTGGGTTGTTTGAATTTGTGAAGCGCTAGGAGTATTAATACTAGTGTTAATATCATTTGGAGCACTAGGAGTATCGATATCGATACTACACTCGCGTGCAAGTAAATCGACTCAAGCCTCAAGTACGCATAACAAGTGATATAACTAAAAAATGCCTTATTATACCTCTATATAATGTTTTACATAATTAAAGCCTAGTAATTGAGCTTTAAAATGGTGTAAGTTGCATGAAAATCGATTCAGTAGTTTAGTAAAAAAGGTTAATGCTAATGTAAAAAATGTTGAAAATTCATACAATTTCACAGTATGGGGTTATTGTGTTTAAATGAAACAAAATGTGCGTAAGATAAAAAAAATTCGTGTCAATATTTGGTATTCCCTCCTCTAGCTCTGATCACTGCTCTCATGCGATTCTTCATCGACCTTATCAACTTTTTAATGGATGATTGTGGTATTCGACCCCACTCTTCTACCAACGCAGTCTTGAGCTCATTGATGTTTGTCGGAGCTGGATTCCTCGCTCTAACTTTCCTTTTGAGCTCGTCCCATATGTGCTCAATGGGATTTAAATCGGGGCTGAGCGCTGGCCAATGCATAGTGTGAATTCCAACTTCGTTCAGGAAATCACGTGTGGCCCGAGCAGTGTGACATCGGGCATTGTCATGCATCAAGATGAAATTTTCCCCAATAAAGCCTTGATAAGGGACAACTTGATCCAGTAGAACATTTTCAGGAACGAAAACAAGGTCCGTTTTGCCTTCTAAGGAAATTCCAGCCCACATCATGCAAGATCCGCCACCATATGCAACGGTTTCCACAAAGCAGCACTGTGAAAACCGTTCACCGGGACGACGGTATACCCGACCTCTCCTGTCGCTGCCATGGAGACACATCCTCGTCTCATCTGTGAACAGGACTGACTGCCATTGCTCTATGCTCCAATCCAAATGTTCTCGAGCAAAGTGAAGGCGTGCTTGACGATGAGCTGTGGTCAACTTCGGGCCTGTAGCGGGTCTTTTCGGAGTAAGGTTAGCTTCTTTCAACCTTCTTCTAACTGTCCACTGACTGACAGTCACCCCGCGAACTTGACGTAGCTCCTGCTGCACATCTACGCCGGTAAGGTGTCGATTTCGGAGAGAGGTCGAGACCAAAAACCGGTCGTCACGCTCCGAGGTGCACCGGCGTCGGCTGGTATTAGGCCTCCGAGTGAAGGCACCAGTCTCTTGAAACCTTCTGTATACTCTCGAGACAGCGGACTGACTCATATTCAAACGACGAGCGACTTCTCGCTGGTTCAACCCTTCTTGCAACAGGGCAACGACTTGAGCGGCTTCTTCAGGTGTTGTATCCATAATTTTCTTCAAATGACGGCTTTAATTTGCAGAGATGTGTTCAGGTCAACGTCTAATGAGCGACTGATAAGAAAAAAACGATTACAGGGGGTTTTATAGGGGGTTGTGTCGCGCAAGTTGTGAATAGAGCGCAGAGCAGTTTACGGGAGGTTGCGTTCAGTTGCATTCTAAGTACAAGTGTTTATTTAAATTACTGATATTATGCTACCATTTGAAAGCCTAATTAGAGCTTTAATTATGTAAAACATTATATAGAGGTAAAATAAGTCATTTTTTAGTTATATCACTTTTTATGCGCACTTGAGGCTTGAGTCGATTTACTTGCACGCGAGAGTAGTATTGATATTATCTGTTGTAGGTGTTGATGAGACTGTAGAATAACCATAATTATTCGGAGAATACCAACTATGTTGAAGATTACTTTCTTCAGCTGATATTACCGCATTAAAGCAGGTTTTTTTAATTTGTAGTTGTAAATAATACGGCAGCTTTTTCGCCGATGCAGCCAAATTTAAAAAAATAAGTCTATTTCATCGTACTTATCACTAGCTGACATCATGTTTTTAACTTCTATCCGTTCTTGTTCAACAGTTCGCGGCGTTTTTGATTTTTTTTCAAAGATCTAGAATTTCATCGTTCTTTCTTTTTTTGGATGTGGATGGGAGAGGCCCAGAAGCTGTTGAATCATTAGGAACATCGACAGAAAGAAGATTATTTGAATTTGATGGCAACAAATTGCATGATTCCCGTGAACTCTCATCAATGGTATTTGGCGGATTTGAAGTTTCGCTTACTGAGTCATCCAAGGGCGCAAAATTTGATGACCGGTCTCTGTTACACATGTAAGGCAATAAGAATGACATGGCTTTCTGATATTTCCATTCTTTTCGTTGTTTTCTAGCCCGTCCACTCCTTGTTGCATTTTGTCTTTTTAAGGCATCTCGATGATTATCTCTCAGTTGTTTCCATCGCGACTTGGCAAATTTTAACTGAAACAATCAACAAACACAAAAAATTATTCCATGGTCTATTTATAAAAAAAATTACTTTTATTTTTCAGGTATTTAGCAACCGGCCACTCATTTACAACGATGGGAGAAAATTTTAGAATTGGATTAAAAGTGTATCAAGAATTATTGATGAGGTTTGTGATGCTTTATGGAATGTATTGCAACATCTTGTCATGCCGCAACCAACAGAAAACGCTGGAAAGAAATAGCAAAAGATTTTGATGAACTATGGCAATTTAAAAATTGTACAGGTGCTCTTGATGGCAAGCACGTATATATCAAGGCTCCTCGAAAACTGGGTCTCGTTTTTCAACTACAAAAAGAGATTTTCTGTAGTATTGATGTGTTTAGCTGATGCCAGAAGGAAAATCAGAATGGTTGATGTGGGATCTATGGGAAGATTTTCTGATGCAGGAATTTTTGATAACAGCATTTTCGGAAAGAGTCTAAAAGAGAAGAATTGAATTTACCTGAGCCGGTACCATTGTATCAAGGTGGTGCAAAAATGCCGTTCGTATTTATAGGAGACGAAGCTTTTCCATTAATGGAAAATTTTATGAGGCCATACCCACGTGATGGACTAAACGCAGAAAGAAAAATATTTAATTACCGATTATCAAGACACGTCGCATTGTTGAGGCAACTTTCGGTGTATTGACGAGAAAGTGGTACGTGTATCATAAAGATTTCGAATGCAAAATAGAAACAGTTGACAAGGTAATAAAAGCAACATGTGTTTTGCACAATTATTTAATTCAAAGACAACCTGATTATATAAACATATTGAAAATAACATGGAGCAAACATTATTATCAGTTGGTGATATTACACAAACACAACATTCTATTAATGATGGTTTTCAAGTTCGCGAAATGTATTGTTCATACTTCAATAATCAGGGGAAGGTTCCATGGCAAGATACTCGAATTTTGAAAAGAATCTATAGTCAGTGATGTGTGACAGATTTGGATAGTTTGGCCAGCCGCGGACATTATTTAGGTATTATTTTGTTAAATAAAAAAAAAGATATCAATATGTACCTACTAGAGGGTATTATAGAATAAAGATACATAATATTATTTACCATCCGATATGTTTGTTTCAATGATTATTTGGTCCCACGCAGCATCTTTTGTTTCGTTGCATTTGTAAAATTCTGAAGATGTGTTCCAAATGCACGAAAACTTTTTCACACTTTCAATAAGTTTTTCATCCATTGTGTTCACTGCGTCGGTCACATACGCACTGGTCGGACTACGGCGGCACACTGCGGGCGCAACTGGCGCCCGCGCCTGCACTCGCTTCCCCGCTCCGCTTCCCCGCTCCGTTTCTCCGCTCCGCTGCCTTGCATCCCCGCTCCGCTTACCGGTTTTGTATGAATTTTTAAACTAGTTCGCAACTCCCTGTCCACTAAAGAGGAGCGGAGATATTGTGCAGTCCTATTGGTTAATATTTCTTCGTTTCTCCGCTCCGCTGCCTCGCTCCGCTCCGGTGGACAGGCAGCCTAACACACACACAATCCAAATCGAAACCGCACATCAAAGAGTAATATTATATCCGCACACAGGTGTGAGAGAAATAAATAATTACCACAGACTTTTTTATAAAGTTGGCTTCACACGTTTGGCGTTTTGGTTGGGGCCACAAGACTAAGTAGTAAGAAGAGAACAGGGTGGGTACCGGCTAATAAATATGAAAATTAAAAAAATAGGTAGATTTTAGGTCTAGGTTGGTAGATAGGTAGACTGAAGTGAAAAGTGGTAGATCTACCAAAAAGTTGGTAGATATGGCATCAGTGCCTGCACGGTTAGGTTTGACCATCGCCTCTGAGCTACGGTTTCCGCTTTGGACGCTCTTACACTGGATAATAAAATATGAATAAAAAAAAATTTTACAGAGAGAACAGACACTGAGGTACACCAGCTTTAACCGCTAATAAGTCAGACGAGCAGCCGTGTTGTAAATCGTCATGTTGTAATTTTTTTAACAAAACACGTCACAGTTTCAAAACCTCTAAAGTTTCATTGAGTTTTAGCCATGTCTCCTCTAACGCAAATGTTTGAATCACAGGATCTGTGCGTCTACTCAAGAAATTATTTGATAACAATATGCCTGCTACCATGTTTGCCGTTGATCCCCATCTCGTAGGGCAATCGATGACAGTTTGTGGGAAACTAATAAAACCACAAGTGCTCGGCACAGACAACTGAATTTATTGATTGGTCATAGACCAAAGATACAAACAAAGTTTAACATAAATTAATATAGATGTCGCTGGCAAACATATTTATATTATTTTGATACACATTTAACACACTCCCTTATCAAAATAATTGACATCTATACATAGAAAAACAACTAGGTAATTATTGAAAACAGGAAATTAACCAAACTTTAATTTACAAAAGTGACACCTAACCGTTCAACAAAATTACAATGTTTTTGACAACATAAACTTTTTGTTAATAAATCTGCAGGCATATCATTTGTATTTAAGTACTCTAATACAATAAATTTATTTTCAACAGCTGTTCTTACAAAATGGAATCTTACATCAATATAGAATACACTGTGTTTAGTTAACAATTGCGCACTCTGGTTATCATTATATAACACTATAGGTGACTCATTCCTGCATTTCAACTCTAATAACAAGTTTCTTAAGTAAATGGCTTCCTTACTCGCCTCACATATTGCCATATATTCAGCTTCTGTACTAGACAAAGCTATTGTTGATTGTTTTTTGCATTCAAATGAGATGACACTACCAGACATCTTAAACATAAATCCTGTATAAGACTTACGGTCTACACAATCTGATGCCCAATCAGCATCGGCATAGCCTATCAAATCTAAATCATCTTTGACATACTTTAAACCAAAATGTTTAGTTTTTTGCAAATACTTTAAAATTCGTTTTAAATGTTTCCAATGTGTTTCATTATAATTATTATTAAACTGACTAAGGTAACAAACAGAATAAAATACACTCGCGTGCAAGTAAATCAACTCAAGCCTCAAGTACGCATAACAAGTGATATAACTAAAAAATGCCTTATATACCTCTATATAATGTTTTACATAATTAAAGCCTAGTAATTGAGCTTTAAAATGGTGTAAGTTGCATGAAAATCGATTCAGTAGTTTAGTAAAAAAGGTTAATGCTAATGATAATGTAAAAAATGTTGAAAATTCATACAATTTCACAGTATGGGGTTATTGTGTTTAAATGAAACAAAATGTGCGTAAGATAAAAAAATTATTCGTGTCAATATTTGGTATTCCCTCCTCTAGCTCTGATCACTGCTCTCATGCGATTCTTCATCGACCTTATCAACTTTTTAATGGATGATTGTGGTATTCGACCCCACTCTTCTACCAACGCAGTCTTGAGCTCATTGATGTTTGTCGGAGCTGGATTCCTCGCTCTAACTTTCCTTTTGAGCTCGTCCCATATGTGCTCAATGGGATTTAAATCGGGGCTGAGCGCTGGCCAATGCATAGTGTGAATTCCAACTTCGTTCAGGAAATCACGTGTGGCCCGAGCAGTGTGACATCGGGCATTGTCATGCATCAAGATGAAATTTTCCCCAATAAAGCCTTGATAAGGGACAACTTGATCCAGTAGAACATTTTCAATGTAACGATCACTGGTCAGACCTCCTCCCCGGCCTCCCCCAGGAACGAAAACAAGGTCCGTTTTGCCTTCTAAGGAAATTCCAGCCCACATCATGCAAGATCCGCCACCATATGCAACGGTTTCCACAAAGCAGCACTGTGAAAACCGTTCACCGGGACGACGGTATACCCGACCTCTCCTGTCGCTGCCATGGAGACACATCCTCGTCTCATCTGTGAACAGGACTGACTGCCATTGCTCTATGCTCCAATCCAAATGTTCTCGAGCAAAGTGAAGGCGTGCTTGACGATGAGCTGTGGTCAACTTCGGGCCTGTAGCGGGTCTTTTCGGAGTAAGGTTAGCTTCTTTCAACCTTCTTCTAACTGTCCACTGACTGACAGTCACCCCGCGAACTTGACGTAGCTCCTGCTGCACATCTACGCCGGTAAGGTGTCGATTTCGGAGAGAGGTCGAGACCAAAAACCGGTCGTCACGCTCCGAGGTGCACCGGCGTCGGCTGGTATTAGGCCTCCGAGTGAAGGCACCAGTCTCTTGAAACCTTCTGTATACTCTCGAGACAGCGGACTGACTCATATTCAAACGACGAGCGACTTCTCGCTGGTTCAACCCTTCTTGCAACAGGGCAACGACTTGAGCGGCTTCTTCAGGTGTTGTATCCATAATTTTCTTCAAATGACGGCTTTAATTTGCAGAGATGTGTTCAGGTCAACGTCTAATGAGCGACTGATAAGAAAAAACGATTACAGGGGGTTTTATAGGGGGTTGTGTCGCGCAAGTTGTGAATAGAGCGCAGAGCAGTTTACGGGAGGTTGCGTTCAGTTGCATTCTAAGTACAGTGTTTATTTAAATTCTGATATTATGCTACCTTTGAAAGCCTAATTATAGGCTTGAAACGCGGATCCAAAAAAGTGCTTTTGCAGGCAGTCTTATTACCATCAAGAACCCAAACGTTTTTCAAGTAAAGAAGCAAAAGGTTTGTATTGTTTCTCCTACTTCAGATACGGGATTTTTACGTTGTATTCAGTCCTTCATTGAATTAATAATTGGAATGGTTGAGGACAGTGTCGGGTATTTCTCTCCTGAAAGTGTTGTCGCTTGCTCTACTGGTTTCAATATTTTAACAACTTCTTCGACAGCGGTCCATTCTTCATTACTAAGGTTATCGGGTGCATTTGTAATGGCAACAATGACGGCACTTAATGGAACCTTAAGCTCAAGAAGTCTTAACATCATATAATATTGAGAGTTCCATCTCGTTTGAATATCTTGGATAACTTTTAGTTCTGGTAAGCCCATCTGATTTTGAATTTCCCGAAGCTTATATGTTGACTTGTCGCTTTGTTTGAAATGGGAAACAATAGCTCGATATTTAAAGCAAATTTCGGAAATTTGGTGTGTTTTGTGGAGCAACAACATGTGATTCATCGAAACTATTATTAATATCAACATGTATGAGTTGTAGAATCCTTGTCTTTAATGCAATCGCTACTATAATTTGAGTGTGAGCTACACAATATTGGTTCCGTAAACGGGGTAAATTGGTACTTTCAATTTCAATTTAATTTTAACCTTGTTCCGTAATGTATACGGTTTTTTTGGTATTCTTTTTTGCGTGATATGCTCTTTTAGATGTCAATTGTTTTAGTTTCTCAATATTGCCATATTTCGATAAATTTCAACAAAAACCTTATGCCAATTTACCCTGACGGGGTTAATAGGCACAGAGAGAGGTTAATCGGAATTTTGACTAGGGTTGTCACTCAATATATAGAAGAAACTAAGTACAGTACTTTGAATTTAAATGGGACGGCACTTAAGCATAAAATACCTGAGGAGATCATATATTTTTATTGTAGGGAAACATTATTCACGAAACGTGAGGAACGTTAACGGAGGACCGTTTCATTTGGGAAATGCTGCCAAGGCTCCAGAAAAAGAGAGAAGTTGTTGCTCAAGATTTGAAAGAGTTAACGCTTTGAAGCGGTATCGAGGGCTAACGGAGGCACAGCGCGTGCACGGAATTGCCGCGCCGCAGCGACACAGGCGCCGGAGACGTCCGGGACAGTTCAGGGGAGCTCTTCAGATCCACAACATCTTCAACTGCGGTTATGAAAAGTGTGCATGTGGCGGTCGTAATAACCATTAATGGGCAGCTAGTCGTGCTGTTTTGTAGTGTTCGAAAGGTCACTTCGTAATATGTGCGGTAAAGTGAATATGTCTGAGGTAAGGGGTGGATGAGATCGATGACGATGGGTAGTTGCTTAATATTCAATCTAAGAATGGGGACCCAATTATGAGTCGTTGACAGTGAGAGGGAGTCCGTTGCAAATTTGAGGTAGACAGTGGGTCATAGGTCACAGTTATATCCACAGATATATTTGATAAATACTTAAGGGCATCCATCTTTTACCGGCTAAGAAAAAATTAACTACATAGTTGGAATGAGATTGTTTGTAGGGGTAATGCGGGTAGACGTGACGTATGGACAAACAAAAACTGACAATATACGTGGTGTGTGGAACGACCTCCCATTACTTGGTCGTGATTTTTTAGTCATTATTTAAGTTAGGGTAAAAGCACAAGTGTAAATCAGTGTCGGTGACAAAAATCGTCTTACAATTTTATGAACCTTATATCTGAAGTATTTAAGCTCGATAAACAGGGGCAATTTACTAAGTACATAAGTTAATTTGCAACTGGAAACCAGAACTCCAGCCAGTTTTTCAAAGCCCGACGGTCGCTTTGCTTGAAAGATAAATAAATGATGAATTGACCGTATTATCGTTGGGGTGGTTTGGTGCCGGTAGCAACATTCCGAGTATGCGTCACGAAGTGCCCGTGTGAACGAATGGACAAGTACTATAACGCGACCTATTCCGAAGTCACATAAACAAAACAGACTTATGCTGAGGCAAGTATCCGTTGCCATCATACACGAGTTAAATTTTCTAAGTGCAATGTGGCCAACAGTTTTCCAAAATTGCTTTCAATGGCGTATAACCATTTATACTAGATGAAAACATCTCAGAACATCACTGTATATAGACACCGCGGACTTTTAAATAATACTCGATGGAGTTGGTTTAACAAGCACCGTATATATTCCAACGCAGCGATGAGATTTGCGTCTTGCGGGCATGGATGGCGTCCTATGCCTGTTTGGATCGAAATTTTTAGAGTACAGGAACAAAAGATGAAACATATGTGAAAGACTAACATGAGTATTCAAAAGACTTAAAAGTTGCTGGTTGATCGTACAAAAAGAATAAATGCGAATTTTTAAAAATCAAATTCATTACTTAGGGTATACAATGACAAGAGAATGGTTAAAAAAATGTGATGTATACCAAATTAAAGCATATAATAATGAATGCCAACCCCGTTCCCAATAATTTAGTAACATTGCAATCTTTCTGGACAGTTAATTATATAGAAATTTCGTTCCCAATGCGTTAGTGTCTCAGCCAATTATATGAAATTATTAAAAAGGCGTAAAATGGTTATGAATTCCGAACATGATTGTGCTTACAAAAGATAATTAAAAAAGGTTTAAACTTCAGATCAAGTATTGGCAACATTTTCCAGAGTAAAAAATCAATTTCACGGTTGAATGCATACTTGGGCTAGGGGCAGACTATCGGCAGTATGGAGGTGATGGGGTGTGAACGAACGCTAGGTCTCGGTATTGCATCTCGCACATTAAATGCAGCAGAAAAGGGTACTCAAATACAAAAGGAAGCCACGGCAATTATTTTTTTGGAGTTAGACGCTTCCACCCAATACCTCTACGAGTCGCTCGGACCTTTTTTACTTAGACGATCAACAAAACCGTTGAGATTTCATTTCGGGCTTTAAGGGTATATCCAGAGGTGTAACGCGACAGGTTACAAAGAATACGCGTGTTTCTAAGTGGGTATAATTTCGCATAGATATGTTAAGGAGCATAGATACAGCGCGGATTGACCTGTACCGGGCCAGCCTCCCTCCGCGGAGGGCGGGGAGGGCGATGACGTGTCCGAATACCTGCGCGGCGACGGCCGAGTAATGCCGCTCATTCATGCCTCAACTCCATCGACCGGCGTCGTACGTAACTTTGTGACGACAATAGTTTGCCTATTACATCGCGGCGATTTATGCGACAACACAATAGACGAATATTAATAAAAGTATACGGTTTGTTCTGAATGCTGGCCAGGGGGGGGGCGGAAATATGTGACGATAGATTAAGCACCGGTATTTATGTGTAAATCGCAGTTATCGGTTGAAGACGGAATGTTATTAAGAGGTCACAAATAGTTTTGCCAAATTCGTTACGGTCCAAGTTTTGAAGGATTACATAGTTCAACTAGGCATAGTGAAAACAAAGGGCTGAAGCTCAGGTCAAGAATTGGTTAATCGGCCAATATTGACGGCTGCTATTGAAAACATGAATAGGTCGTGTGAAATATGTACTAAGATCTTAGGCCACCCACCCAGCACCTATTTCCGTGGAAGTTTCCCAGCTGTACATTTTACAGATTCATTTAAGGAATTTCTTAGGGCAATTAAATAACCGTATGTACTAGTTATCGTAGATGCATATACAAAATTCGGGTTTGATGGTATAATGAACGTACCATCACAACATCTGATGTAATCGACAAATTATATGAATAATGTCTAGGTTTGGGCTTTCCGCACACTATCGTATCTGACAATGAGACCACCTTTTCACCTCACAATTCCAAGAGTTTTGCCGGCAGAATTGAGCATAAGCCACCTGTTTTCAGCCTCCATATCTACCCCGCTAGTAACGGCAGCTGAAAAGAGTTTACGTTAAAAAGTAAAAAAGGTATTAATAGTTGTATTTATAGTGCAATAATTCAAAGAAAAAGCAAAATAAAACTATTGAAGTACTTGTGATTATAGGAATCCACATCTACCACTGCACTGTCACCGGCACAGCCTTGTGGTTCGCCGTAAGCTTAAGGACAGTTGGATTTATTACATAATGATCCATCGCTCATCTGCACCTTAAAATGAAAATGGTACGAAACAAAAAACAGTGTTCACAGATTAAGTGTCACGGAAAAATACGGATATTTTCCGATAGACACGAAGTTTTATACAAACAATATACGCAAAATAAGTAAAGATTGGAAACAGAGGAACTGTTATTAAGAACGTTTGGGTAAAGTTATATTTGGTTAGGATTGTAAACACTTAGTGAATTTCAAAAAGCATAAAAAATCAATTAAGTAAAGTATCACAAGGAACCTTTTGTACCGTGAAATAAACATTGGGATGGGGACATAGGTTGCGAAGTGATGGGAGGGAGGGAGAAGCGATCTCCCTTTTAACTGTCTGGGGAGGAGGAAACGAAGATCAGAACGTGACCTGATTCACCATGCAGCGAGAAGACGGACGAGTCCCCCGCCGTCGTGAACTCCCCACGTGCATTCAACAGCGACGACCCACTACTCACGGTACAATCTACGCGACCAACAATGAGAAGTGTGATTTACAAGAAGATTCCTTTTAAATATTGTTAGTTTAAGACTATTGTTAACTGGGGGAGGAAATGGTTATGTAATGGGTACCCAACACATTTAATATGAGAATTATGCGTGGGCTTGCGTCCCACGCCCCAACGGAGTTTAAATAAACGAGTGGCAAATAAGCTAGCGTTTGGTCTCACATCGATTCCCCGCATATACAATACTAGGCTTTTGCCCGCGGATTCGCCCGCTTAAATTCGGAATGACAAAATATTCTGTTTTCGTTACAAAGGAAAGTGGAGCCATCCATTGGAACAAAAACAAGAATAATTTCAACAACTGCTCTTCTTTTTCTTATTAAGGCTTTAAAGGCCGGTCTTGCAAAAAACTTCATGTATGCAATATTATTGTTCATAGACAATAGCCATCATACTGTTTAGCTTTCTACCCCATCACATTGTAAACTGTTTAAACTATAAGAAAATACAGTTGGTTTTTGTGCAAGATTTCGCTCCCGTTTTGCATTGGTGTAGAACTTTTTTCTACATCCCCGCCTCCCTTTAACTTACAACTCTTGTTTGCAAGTCATAGAGAACTCTTAAAGTATTGGGGATTTGACAAATGTGCAGTTGTCACGAAATGTCCAAATATGAAAGGCATCACGAGTATTAAACCAAAGGAACCGTAAAACGGGAAATAGGAAACGACGGGGTAAATGGAACAAAGTCTGCATTTCTAACTAGCTATAGTGTCATTTTTGTTTAAGATAATCATAGTTTTTAATCCAACGATCGATATTTTACTATGGAAATACTGAATTAAATCAGCAATCAGTTACACACCTTAAAAATACGTTGGAAGTAGTCTCCGCGACCACGTTTAAATGCTCATTAACTATATTTTTACTGATTAATGTTTATACTAAATGGAGGCTGGAACACTTGACATAAATGTTATTATAATAGTGGATTGTGCATTGAAGAAACGTACAGAAGTAACATTGGCAAAAATTATCTTTGATATTTCGAGTGTGTATATCGAGGTGAGAAGGTTTACAGACATTTTTGAGATAATGGGAACGCAAAGGGGAAATGGGCATAAAATATAAATATATGTTGGAATGGGGTGAAGTTTAGGTTTGACTAAGGGTAAATTGGCAATTCAGAATATATATTCAAAAAAAATTTAATAATATATGATATTAAGAAACATTTTTTATCGACCCAGCAAATATGATCAATCGTTTTCAGTAATTGTAACTTCAAAAGCATACATTAGAACACAATATTTAACATTGCATCAAATTAAAACGATAAATTATTTATTTAGCTAAGACTATTTCTTCTATTGGGCCTCGGGCAAGAAACTTATCTAATACCTTAATTGAACTTAACAATTTATATAAATGCTTGTTTTTAAATACTCTTGATCGAACTGTAATAAATATATAGGTATCGTACATCAAACTACTTTCTGAAAAATTAATCATTTAATTTTTCCACTAAGGCCCTCGCAATACGTAGCCAAACCAGGCTCAAAAGGTACCTCTGTAAGAAAATAAATAATAAATAAAATACAAAAAATGAAACAATGATCAATTATCTAGAAGAGAAAAAGAAGTCATGAACATTTACAAAGACAGTGAAATTTTGAAAATTTTGAAGAAGAGTAAGGTAATTGTTATATCTTATACAGAATAAAAAATTATTTTTTCGTTTTTTTAAAGGACGTTATGTTT
>PQWD01012967.1:0-13315 GCA_019425675.1 Leucinodes orbonalis | reverse complement strand
CCTGTCAACTCATTATTCTACCAATGTTCAATTCAACAGTCGGCCAATAATGAATTAAATAACAGCTCATTTGTAGTGGAAATCTTTGATTGATGCACGTCGTCAAATGAAATCGCCCTTAAGTGCTCGTGTTAATCTTTGTATGCATGTCTGTAAAGATTGTGTACCTTTAAGCAGCTGGCCGTGAAGCAAAATGGCTGCTGTGACTAATCTGGAGGTCTTTGATCAGGGGTGACACAGTACATTATTAACCATTTGTACTGAAAAACAATATTCGATTGATAATAAATTAGTCAAATAATGTTAATCTTCCTAATATCACATGAATTAGATACAAACGGGTCATAGTTTAGAGCCTGATTGCTCCAGTCAAAATTAGTCTATTACATTACATCAGCTAATAATTCATAGCTAGAATATGGCTTATTTAGCTTCTTAAATAATTGCTTCTTTCTTAGAAGTTTTTATAAACCTTAACTAAATAGGCTTTTCATGCATCCCAATGGATTAGAATGCCTTGGGACAAAGATCAGGGTCTTAGCTTCTTATCCAGTTGGTAAGGACACAAAACAAAATTTGACACCGTAAGCCAGGTCGGCAACTAATACCAATAAGTCTGATTTCTGACAATACGCCTAAGGCAATACGAAAATGTTTTTCCGTTATAAAACTTAGCTAAAATGCACTGTCGGTAGTAATAAGTGTTCAAATGTGGAAATTAAAATGGCTTGCTATCACGCCGTAACAACAGCCCTGCTTATGACCTTAGCTGTTGTAGTCAATTTCCTACATTTATTCCGTTAGTACGCAAACACAATGTTTTGGCTCTATGATGCAAACTCACAAGTATTTACATAGTTTGTTTTTAAACATTCGTAATTTTACTGTTTTAATGTAATATAATACGTAGTACGAGCAGGTAATTAAGATTTACTGATCGCTCCGATAAATGTTTTTAAGTGAAACTAAGTCTAAGGCCCGAACTTTAGAACAAACTCAACGTTGACTTTTTAATTGAGTTAGAAAGGCATAGTGCTATATACGATTAATGGCGGCAACCCTTTCTAACTCTATTTAAGTAAAGGACGATGCTCTCGTTCCAGAATACGAGCCTAAAAGTGTGAAATTCCAAGATACAATAGTTTATCTTTTTCTCTACAGTTACTCCAACATGACGAGCATAACGAGCGTCGGTGGCTCAGTGGTGTGGACTGTCGCCTTCCTACCGGGAGGGCTGAGGTTCAAATCCGACACGTACCAATGTATTTCGAATTTTCGAAAATATGTACTTATCCGACGCTCTTACGTGAAGGAAAACATCGTGAGAAACCTTCATGCACGCTGCGAAGAGATTCGAAGGTTGTGTGTGAAGTCGTCCAACACGCACTGGGCCCGCGTGGACGACTAAGGCCTAATCACCCTATACGGGTAGGCTCGTGCCCCTCGGTGGGGACGTCTAATGAGCTGATGATGACTCCAACATGATACCAGTTCGTGGCTTGAATACAAAAACTAAAGACAGTGGTAATAATGACAGGCTTTCCTTACTCTAAAACTGTTCAATTTATAACGTAATTCACAAAACAATGTGTTAAACATAAGGGGACCAGAATAAGCGACAATTTGATTGTATCTCTTGACAAAGAAATATAATCATTGCAATGACAAAATGAACAACATATTTAAAGTTTTGGTCTTAATTTTTTACAAAAAAAAAACTATCAGAGTGATTCTTATTGTTTGCTATATATTTGCAAAGCTGCTCCTTGAAACCAACATGAAAAAGTAATTTAGTTCGAGTTCCACAGCTCAATACTAAGCTGTGGAACTTAAGCTTAATACTAACTCGCTACTGGAGTTTATGTTTCCGCTAAAGATCTAAGGTTCTTTAAATCAAAAGTGAATAGGTTTTTATACATTCACATAGATAAAAACTCTTTTTCCCATCTTTGGTGCATCGTCTGTGCTTATTATCAGGATGGCATCAAAGGTCACGTTATAGTTGTTAAAAATATTTCCGTTTAGTTTCAACATTTCTATACAAATAAAACGTCTTAAATATCAGTAAGCTGTCGCTAACTACAGTTATCTCCAAAGCTATATTTTCCTTAATTGTTTCTGTCAAATCGATATGCCACGGTAATGGTAGAATAGCGTGACTAGAATTAAAATGTTTCCTTATACCTTGCGACATTATAGTGCCATGTGAAAAGGGCGTGCATATCTTAAAGATGGGTAGCCGGTTGATGTTGTATCCAAGATCAGCACTTACCATCATTTGGAACGTTAATATTGGTGAGAAAAGAACTGTGCTATGACATTTCCACGGGTACTTACCTGATTCTTAAACTATTGCAGTTACATGATAATTTCGTCTGTAGCTTTATTATAGAACTGTCGAGTAAATGTCTTCCATTAGGTTCTTCTAATTAGAATACAACTGTTTGAACCAGAAGCATTTGACGTACTTTTTCATTCATTCATACATTCTTTTTTCTGGATCCCAATGACATACCTAATGAGCTACTACTAGCTACAACCGAAAGTCAGAAATTTATAACTCTTTTCAATATGATATCAGGCCTTCCTGACAACTCTTTGTCGCACCACTTATTAAAAATGTATTTTTAATAGGTTTGCGTCTAAATTCTACGCACTTATATTTTTTCTACTGTCGAAATATTGAACGAAGTATGTTTTTCAGAAAATTCACCTATTTTTCCTAAATACCAATATACAGAGATTCTCTTTGAAGGATAAACAATGAAATATTAAGCAGCGTATCTTGATGTCTTTGTGTCAGATGTTTACTATGGTAGTAATTATTTGTCAATCCCAAATTAGGACAAACTTATGTTTATTAACTTTCAGACCACATAAAATGGCGGCTTTACTCTCATTCCATTACGAAGGCTCTTTGTTTAATTGCTAAATTATAAAATAATCCACTTCCTGAGCTATTAAGTTGATAGCAAAACGTATGGATATAGCAATTAATCTTTTTAAGCAAGATGCGAGTTATCCAACGAAATTATTCAACATGTCACAATCCAAGAAAGATTGCTCGCGATGTGGCTCTTTACGATTGACACTTGATCTCTCACATAATTCACACAAAGTGAAACCGTTTTAATATATATATAAATTTTAACTTATAACAAGACTAGTTTATGGTACAGATAATAGTATTCGATTTATGTTTATCTATGTACAGGTGCCGACGAATTTGAACTTAGCTGCAATATGTTGAGGGCTCGATGGTGTAATGGATAGCGCGTTTGGTTGACAGTCACGAATCAAGCAATTATTCTATCTTATTTGTTTCATAAGTGCAAATGAGCAGCAAATTAATCGAGCAATTAGTTTTTGTAACATTTACAAAGCGAGATCGAAAAGAACATATAGGAAGAGAGTAGGGTGTACGGTTCTTCTGGTGGTGTGCACTCCATATACGCAAATAAGCAGAGCGTACCCGATGCGTTCAGACAACTCCAAAAATCGCCAACATATTTAATGATTTTTAAGTAAGAATCATTAAATATATATAATACATATGCGAATAAGTATTCGCCCACTTTCCTCTACAGTTTTGAAACCATAGGCGATCTGCTGTCATCAACAGCACTCAAGCCAAAAATATAAATTATTTATTTTCGAAAAGTATCATTCACTTTGCATACCCTACTCATTATACGAGTATATGTGTCCTTCGGTAAATTCACTTACTAGGTGAAACACAACACCTTGCGTTGGTTTTCAGGCCTATTAATGCCGAAGCATGGATATCCGATACTTATAATGACCAACAAATATCATCCCCGTGCTTCGCAATCCGTTGGTTCAGGCGAACTCTTAAATCGATATTTTAGGCATATGGTTTATAAATGCAACTAAGAATATGACGTTTCAATAATTGTCACCTGTATCTATTAAGTCGGACGAAAAAGACTTCTGTTACCTTTCATCACAAAAAAGAAGGATATAAGTTGCTGCACTTTTTTTTTCCGCACCATCTTTATAGTAATATTTATGTAATAACCTCGTTAGGCTATTGGCCCAGTGACCCTTTTAGGGCCAGTTTACCGCCAAGTGTGAATTTCCGAAAGTGGACCTGCTCAAAAAGGTCGTCTATGTAAATCACTTTCTCTAATACCTGTGCTTATTCGGAATTGTTTGTCAAATATATTTTTAGTGAGATTAGCAAATATTTGAAATATTACGATAGAGTAATACCAATAATATTAACACCTAGGTTAGGTGAGATTTTAACAAAATAATTGCCTAAATTGTGTTTACTTAAAAAAATGCAATGCAAATCAATTCTAACTTCGGCAGCTTGCATCTATCCACGCACGTTACATCTATCTCTGAGGCTTTGACCAGAAGTAAACAGTGGTGTCTGATTGATGTTTAACAAATGGACAAAATAATCGAAACATTTGTAAAGTAACAATGCTATAATATAGCGATGCGGCCGACTTGACGCGAGTATTTGGAAGACTCATAATTTATGAAATTATATAGCCTAGCATAGTCCTATGTCATACGCGTATAGTAACGAGTACCTTTCAGCAGTAATAGAATCTTGAAATTGTTCATGTTTCGAAGCTTCTATATGGCTGATTTCTCCTATCACTATGTTTCGTTTCTATCCGGAACTGTTTCTCTATATTAAATAAAATATTAAAACGTTTTTTTTTATTATAAGTGTACAGGACGGTCTATATGCTAACCTGATGGTAAGTTATACGTCTGACAATGACAGAGCAGCATTGAAAGAGACCAACAACTGATGACAGTTTAAATTCTCTATCAACGTCGTACTGCGCCCGACACCAGAGACAACAGATGTTAGGTCTCTCTCTCTCTCTCTTCAACCTATCGCAGTCCACTGCTGACATAGGTCTTCCCCATTTGCGCCAGAGATTCCCGTCCTCCGCCTTTATCATCCAGCTTCCACCAGCGACCTTTCGCAAGTCGTCCATCGGCCAGACAGGCGTCTACGCTACGCTTGCCAAGATTTGCTCAACGGCCATCGTTCTGCACATACGTGACCAGCCCACTCCACTCAACTTGCTGATCCGGCGGGCTATGTCGTAGCTTAGTCTCTACGATTAAATCATTTCTGATTTATCCTAAGAGACTCCAAGCCTAGCTCGCTCCTTTGCGCGTTGAGTGACTTTGAACTTGTAAACAAATCCCGCAGCCAGAGTCCATGTCCAGCTGGGTATGTTAGCACGGGTAGGAGACCATTGCTCAAAGACTTTTGTCTTTAAGCATAGGTCCCTTATACCCGGTATTTTTTCTAACTACAGTGCCCTCATTCCAAACACAGTGCATATGAAATAAAATGAAATGAAAAGTGTTTATTCAGTTTAGGTCCTTATAGAACACTTATGAATGTTAAATGAAGCTACCACTGGTTCGGAGGTAGTTTTCCACTAAGAAAAATATTACATAGCACTCCTGTTTCAAGGACGATGCCGGCATTGCGTGGTACCTGCTAGACGACTCAGTATCGAGTCTTCTACCTAGTAATTATATAAACTTTACTATTTTAGTAATGTTAATAATATAGTAAAGTATTAAAATTCGATTCAATTGGCAGTTTATATTCGATAGCGTTACTAAGACATTCGCCTCGCTCGAGCAAGGTTGTGTGTAGGTGGGAGGCAACCTATGTGTACTTTGTTAACATACCAGCTTGTTAACTTTGGTTAAACTTGACGAATTATTTATACTAACATAATTTTGTAAAGTAAGTGAAATTAATGGCTATAATGATACTAATAATTAAGTTGGGGCACAATATACTTCGTTCTGGATCTAAGATTCCGTCAAACTACAAAATCGTTTTGTCGGTTGAAACTCTCTCTTATGTAAATTATATTATTTATTGTAAATTCTAAATAAATATATAAATATGATAACTCATTCTTTATTATCATTATTGTCCTTTTTTGTCTTCTACACTAAAACGTTGTGACTGTCGATTATCTGTTTTTTTTTAGGATAAAGTACCTACCTACCTATTCAACCTATCGCAGTCCACTGCTGGACATAGTCCCCCATTTAAGAAAAAAGATAATGTACAATTTCACAATATATAAGTCTTACTACGTAGATACATAATTAATGTGCAACCAGCATCATAATCCACAAATTAACACAATGTTAAAAAACGCCATATAAGTTCAAGTGTTTCAGGCAATACTTCGATATAAACGCTAAAGTGTTTTCGGGCTTCGATGTAAATGGCTTAAAAATAAATATATAATGTAATTAATCTTTCAACATGGTTGCCATTCAGCTACCAAGACAATTGTCAAGCATTGGTTGTAGTAGCAAGTAGAACCAAAGAAAAAATGAAACTGCACAATCGCACACATATTATACAATGGCACAGATATTAATATATACTATACAATGGTGACAGCTTTTTGCAGAATACCTAAATAAATACCACATTATTCATTAATAGTACAGGATCATGTATACTTAATAAATAAAATATATAAATATGTACACGACCGCGTGGTGGTTACAGCCCAATCTCCTCATTACTTTGTGCGGGAAGGCATGTGCCCTGCAGTGGGTCGTTATAGGCAAAATACATTGTTAAGTAGCTTAGTTTGTATTCAAATAAACCATAAATGTACACCCATGACATTTATGAGAGAGCGGTACTTGGACAAGCGTTTCCACGCTTAATAGGAGTAAGTCAACCTCTGTATCATTTAACACCTTAATTCTATGGAAAAACAATTTATTAAATTTTTTAATCTGCTGATGAATATATAACTTTTCGTACCAACAAAAAATATTTTAAATTTAAGAAAGCCACTGATAACATAATAAAATCTCATTTTTATACGGCACTAAGATTAAATGCTAGAGAGACTAGAAGAAAACTTAGATCAAATCTTTTTCACTTTTTAACCATCACACAAAATGTATCGTCACTAATTAAAAACAAACAAACTGCTTACCACTATCTAATATTACCGAGAAATCTTTAAAATCCATTGAATTATCTGTGATATAACCATAAACAAAACACTGCCCATTAGACGGTAAAATCATACCTTATGTCTGTTTAAAAGCGGAGTGCACGCGATTAAGAATCTTAATTACAAGAATATTATGGAAAGCTCTCAAACAGTCACAGATAGCGAATAAAAATATTTTTTTACTCATAACCTTTATCTTGCCCGTTGTTGATAATGGTAGTTAAGTTCACTCTTGGACGCCTCGTGATTATTTTTATATTGATACAACTAGTGGTAGACTAGGTACTGAGTCGTCTAGGTAGATACCACCGCAGTGCCAGATATCCCGTGAAATACAATGATATTCTTATATATAAGGTAGATACGCCACCCGTGCCTCAAAAACGAACCGCCAGAGATATAGTTTGTAGGCTTTTGTTTAGGTAAATGTACGCTCATTCGAAATATGGTATGTGCTGTCGCTGCATTCGGAACACTTCGATTGTTTGTGAGCATATCACGAATCTATGCTTTTAACATCATTGGTGAAATATGAGTGTTTTACACTTCTGTGTTTCGATGAGGCATATAGTAAAATTGCCGGGTATAGAAACCTGACATCACGTTTTCGTGACAGGCGCAGGGCAGTATATAAATATAATTAGGAACAATATAATATTTATTGATAAAATCAGCCGTCATAAAACTTGTCAATCTGTCTCCTAGTAAGGTCAAACCTTTTCTTGTATTTACCAAGCCGGCCGTCTCCATAAATAGATATAGATAAAGAGGTTTAACTTGAACCAAAATCTAAGTTCTAATAGTAGGTACTGTATTAGAACTTAGGTTTTATTTAACTTAGGTGGGGCCTGAAACGAAATCTTTATATATTATTAATTTTAAAAAGTTGTTTATATTACTTACGCCACTTTTCTCCGGTAGACGCAACGTCTTAAATTTCACAGTAGTTGAAAAATGTAAGCCGCTCTGGAATTATTAAATACTTCTTGGGAGATTCACATTCAGAGCCATATTTCTCGACCCTGCCAGAATAAGAGCAAATTCTTTTCTGCTTTTGCTGATATTTTGTGAAGCAAACTTATTGTTTCTCTGTTAGTTAGTTTAATTCTCTTACGGATTAAATCATTTGTCTAAGATCTTATCCCTAAGAGAGACTCCAAGCATAGCCCGCTCCATTGCGCGTTGAGTGACTTTGAACTTGTGAACCAATCCCGCATTCAGTGTCCATGTCTCAGCTGCGTATGTTAGCACGGGTAGGACGCATTGCTCAAAGACTTTCGTCTTTAAGCATTGCGGAATAGTTGACGCTAGGACATGACGAAGCTTACCGAATGCCGCCCAGCCCAACTGAGTCCTCCTACTAGCCTCCCTCTCCAAGTTATGCCGGCCATGTTGGATCACTCAGTTCAAGCAAACTCCACAGCTTAGACCACAAGACAATGTGGTCCGTATTTTTATATTTGTTAATATGATCTGAAACCTGTTGTTTCAGGTTAGAAGCGAACTTAAATGCAGTAGTGTTGTGCGAGTGATGACGACCGAACAACTAACAAAGTGCACGTGTGTGCCAGGTGATAGTGAGGTGCTAACAGTGAACGAGCCTGCTGATTGATTGGTAATTATTATTTGCGCTATGCTTTAATTATACTTATTTATTAATGAGATGCTCCAGTATTGCAGTCGCTGTGATCGATATCGGCCAGGACACTACTACTATTATAGTCCGACGACCTATTTGTGTAATGGTTGAGACGTCGGCCACAAAACCAACGGTTCTGGATTCGATCCCGACAAACATTGTGTGCATGAACATGTATGTGTATTGTCTGAATGTTTCTATGTATAATATGTATTTATTACAAAAAAATATATAAGTATGTATATCAGTTGTTTAGTCACCATATAACAGGCTAAAATTTTTGTTTGGGGCTAGATGATGCTGTGTGAACGTGGAAGGATATTTTTTTTTATTTAATATACTCCCTAGCTAACTTTTCGCAAGACTTATAAACATTTAAAGTAAGAAAACATTCATCAACGAAGAAAAATCATCATTACAGCCTGATGTTCACTGTTGGACGAAGAGATCCCTTAATGATTTCCACGCGGATTGATCTCTAGCAATCATCAATCTGCTATAGTCACGTTAACCAGATCGTCAGTCCATCCGGTTCCCAGTCAGCTTACGCTTCTTTTAAGCATAGGTCTCTCCCATTCTGCGCCAGATGTCCTGGTCCACCGCTTTCTCATACAGCCTCCACCAGCGACCTTTCAAGTCGTATTGTCGTTTTAGGAACGAGCCTTTTAAATGAACGTTTACATTTAAGTTTTACTTGTATAGTACTAAGATAAATTTATTATATAAGAGCATTTGGTTAACCCATTGAACGCCGTGAATCCAGACACAATAGAAAACATATTGTGTCTGGCCCTTAAGGCGTGATTGGCGGTGAAAGGGTTAAATAGCTACATCAAATTAGCAAATACATTTAAACATCATGCAATGCATAATTTAAGTTAAATATAATTTTGACACAAAACGCCGTTATACGTTAATAATATTGTCAAGTTTTGCGGACACAATGTGGTAATGTAGGGCTGTCACTACAAATTGAAATGATTTATTTTAATTAATTATTTAACAATATGTGCACAAACAGACAAGTCAAAACACAAAAAGCATTGAAAAGTACATACAGATACACGCTTATTTCACAATGAAATTTCTTCCAGATGGCCAAAACAAAACAATAGAAAGTAAGAAATGTAGGCTAGTGTGTACTTAAATAAGCAAAATATATATGCATATTTATGGATATATGTATACAAATACGATTTTAAATTTTCTTCTGTCTTTATTTAAATTCAT
Source organism: Leucinodes orbonalis (assembly GCA_019425675.1). NCBI lineage: Eukaryota > Metazoa > Arthropoda > Insecta > Lepidoptera > Crambidae > Leucinodes > Leucinodes orbonalis. Next base: position 3,436 of record PQWD01012967.1, on the reverse strand, counting down.
GTATTATTTAGTTTCGAAGATTTACGTGTGGAGAGCTATGACACGTAGGGCCAGCTCGACTGGGGATACTAAAGCCTCACGGAACACCTGCGTGAAAGACGCTTTTTCGTTTATTTGGAACCAAAAATTAACTTCACACCAATAATTATTAATAATAAATAAAATTAGGCACCTAATTTCATCGCTCAAAAAAACCGAAACGGTCAATGGTATTCTGCGATACCAAAAGATGAAGAAAAAGGGAGCAGAAAAAGGCACACGATACCTATTATCAACAGTATAATAAATAATGCTTTACATAACACTCACAGCACAACAGCCAAGCGATACAACAACAAAAAATCAGAAGACAAAAAACGCGGGTCATATAAAATGTAATAATCATACTGAAACTAAAAAATGCTTTATTCAAATAAATCATTAAATAACACTTTTGAATCGTCGAAAATAAGTTATTTTAAAAAATCTATACATATAATAGAAATGCATAAAAATACATAAATAAGACTATTATTTAAACTTTCCAAATTAAAGGGTACCAGACCGAAGGTCTTCTGCAGTAGGACGTTATGGGCTTTTTTGACAACCCTACAACAAAATAGTAAACCACGCCCACCTCGCGTGTTACATTCAGTTTTATTAGTGTAAATTTATGTCAAAAATACATATTACTTAAGCAAATAATAGCTCTTTGTAACATTGATAGATGCGCTTTACCATTTTGACTATGAATCTAACGGGTCCATATTACCATTTTGTTTCTTTGAGGTCGCGTTTTGAATGTGGGTTGCGTTGCGTTTTTGTTATTGTTTTAAGCGTTAAGTTTAGTGTTGGAATTTTAAAAATTTATAGTGATGATCTGTATTATAATCATACGCTTGTAAAAATAGTGTGTTTTAACCACCGACATCCGAATATACAATTAGACTGGACAAGCCGCCAAGTTTATAGGCAGTCCCAGTGTCGCAATTTCTTTTCGGTTCTTACCTGTGAAAATTATTATATTTCTTGGTAAATTTACTGATTCATTGCGATGATCGCATGTTACAATTGCACAGGATGGCATTTTGGAAAAATACGGTTATTTCTTCTAATATTCGCGTCTTGACTCGTCTCACAGAGCGTAAACTGGCAGCCAGTGTATGCTCTTGAGCTTACATTTGTCGCACTTTAAACACGGCTTGTCCCATCTCCTGTATTGGGAAATCTGTGGTTTTAACAGTCTCGAACACAGACGTAGGTTCTCGTCTGTCGTGTTTTACAGACTACATTATGGTGAGTGTTCGAAGGAATTACATGATCTGATTCCCCTGCCCCATTCCGTCCGGGACACGAACGTGCGTGCGTTCCGCCCTTATATCGTGAATTTACCATTCATCTAACCAAACGTTTTGGTTCAACATTTATAATGCTTCGGCAAAGGAGTGGAACTCTTTGCCTGCTAGCGTGTTCCCCGATACCTATGATCTGGATATCTTTAAGGCAAGAGTGAACAGGCTGTTCCTAGATAGGCATGATCATCTTCGGCCGCATCATCGCTTAACATCAGGTGAGATGGCCAAATGTCTATTCTAGTAAAATAATAATAAAAAAAACGGTTATTCCAAAATTACAAATGGACACTCCAATTTTATTTATATATAGATGGGAAAGTATGTGTGTCCGTTGGTTTGTCTCTCTATTACGGCTAAACTGAGCGACTGATTCACGTGATTTGTTCCGGGAAATCTCTGAAACGGCTGGATGGATTTGACAGGGTCTTTTTGGCAGGTAGCTATATAAAAAATAAAGGCTACTTTATTTCAGACAAATACTTTTTATTTTGGCGAATTAAAGCAATGTATAATCGCGCGGCGGTCGCGCCACGTCTGTCTTAAGCGATTATAGGTTATGTTTTGCTGCGAGAAAATATCTTATAACGCGGGTAACATCGCGGCGCACAACTAATATAAGAATACCCAAATGGCACTCACTACACGTCAACGCCCTGTGTTCACTTATGCAAACAAAATTGGACTTTTTTCGCACAGGTTTCACTTTGAGACCAACCCGGATGTGTCAACAATGTTTAAGTAATTGTTGTTGTACCAACAAATGAAACGTAAAGACGTCTCATTTAATGTAATTCAATGAATTGCTGTCGCTCGTCATTGGCGCGTAGAAAGTACGTTTTTTCGAAACCCAGATTCGCGACTTAAGAAATTTCGAATACTTTTGTATGATGCAGTACATATTAAACGAACATTTTGTTAATAAATGCCTAACTGCATTTAATACTTCAGACTGATACGGCTTCATTAATTTAATATTATGACGTGATAAATATCGGCAGGCATGCCGTGGCGACGCAGTCTACACCGTCGGTGGCTCAATGGTGTGACTGTGCCTTCCTCGGAGGGCGAGATTGAATCCCGCCACGTAATGTGATTCCGAATTTTCGAAATTATATGTACGTTATCCGACGCCCTTACGGTAAGTGAAGAAACCTACGCACGCCTGCGAAGAGATTCAAAGTTTGTGCGTGAAGTCGGCTAATCCGCACTGGGCCCGCGTGGACGACTAAGGCCTAACCACCCTATACGGGTAGGCTCGTGCCCCTCGGAGGGGACGTTTAATGAGCTGATGATGATGATACCGTAGCAACGCGCGGACCGATTGATCGACGACTTGCGAAAGGTCGTTGGGGGAGACTGGATGAGTATAGTGGAAGACCAGCATGTTTGACGCAAAATTAGTGAGACCAAAATGACCAGAAGTGGACAAGATTGAAGAGAATAAGAGATAAATATTGAGCCGCTTTGTTGTTTCCTTCGCAATGTCCAAACAAGACAGTAGATGCATTGTCTCAAAAGCACAGCAATCGCACAAACTATAATAAAAAAATGTACGCATAGTCATTTCACAATTGGTCCATATTAGTCAACTAGCGGCAACATAAGTCGTAGGCAAAACGTCTAACACGGGAGCCGGCGTCAATTAGTACGCGATCAATTGAAATTTCACAATTACGCTCACTTAGCATACGATGAGTGTTTGCCAAATTCGGGCGTGTGGTCCAAGTCATAAAATGTAGAGCTCATCACCTCTGCTGAAGGTTTACTCAAGAGGCCTTATGAGAGTTAAAAGTGACGAGAGTTGTCTTATTCTATACCTTCATTACCCGAGTCCCACTGCTCTACTTGGGCCTATTTCTGGATAGGGAAGTGTTAGGCCATAATCTCTACACTAAGCGAGCGGGTTTACTTTAAAGGGAAGCGCTGCCACCAGTTTTTATTGTTTTGTTCCCAAAGCTGCCTTTTACAGCACCTGCGGAAAGGGTGAGCTGGTGACAATTGTCGTATTTCTTTTAAAGTTTAACACGAAATTACATTTTATTCTGAGAGGCATCAGCGCTCGCCACATGCCCGGTGAAGACGCTATGACCTTTTGCAGCCAA